>JAEQML010073398.1:0-14987 GCA_016904865.1 Pissodes strobi | reverse complement strand
ATTGGATCAGCAGAAACAACTACTCCGGGAGCTAATACCCCTACCGGCATTGAATTATACTGCTGATTCCGTTTTCTCTGGGGATAAACATGAAATGTAATGGTTCACATTACACCCAGAGTAATGTTAGGAATATCCCAACTCCTGGTTGGAGACATGTCTTGAATCACATCAAGCTCAATGTTCCATGTCCATGACGAGAACACCACGACAAGAGTGAGACTTTTGAAAATCCTACCCCAGATAGTTTCGTCCTTTCGGGAATCATCAGAGGAACGTGTGTGGGCATTCACCCACTAGAACCTGACTATCTATGATGCTATCGATACCCTGATGCACCTACCTGAGAGAAGACATTCACCAGCCGTCACTCGAACTGAGAATGCTCCATCATCTGGACAAGCTCCGTGTTGGGCTATATGTGAGAAGATTGGATCAGCAGAAACAACTACTCCGAGAACTAATACCCCTACCGGCATTTGAATTATACTGCTGACTCCGTTTTCTCTGGGGATAAACATGCAATGTAATGGTTCAAACTACACCCAGAGCAATGTCAGGAATATCCCAATTCCTGGTTGTAGACATGTCTTGAATCACATCAAGCTCAATGCTCCATGTCCACGACGAGAACACCACGACAAGAGTGAGACTTTTGAAAATCCTACCCCAGATAGTTTCGTCCTTTCGGGACTCATCAGACGAACGTGTGTGGGCTTTCACCCTCTAGAACCAAAAGTTCAGCACAAACTGACACTTTAGTAACAAGCAAACTTAATTTTTGGTTTTATCATGGTTTATTTGTCATTTATCATATACCAAAATTAAAAAAAAATTAAAACGCTTTAAGTTTCAGACAAGTTGTTTTAAAAATAATAAATTCTGCCATTTTGGATCCGCCATTTTATTTTTTTTGTGCTAAAAAAAGGATTGAATTGTATTATTACCGTAACCAAATGCCTACCAAATTAAAAGTTAGTCGGATTTTCAGAAGTTAGTCAAGATAAACTTTCAAGGTTTGACCCAAACTAACATACCTACATGTGAAAAAGATGAAAATTTAGAAAAAAAAAATAATTTTTTATTTAGAAGGGACATTTTGAGGCAACGTTTGTCAATGGAAAATATATAATGAAGGACTATAGCACATAAAAAAATATGCTGAACTGGAGATATGCAGAGAACGTAAACAAAATTACTTTTGAAATTGTGGGATTTCGAAAACAACAAAAAAACACTGCATTGTTTAATATTACTGATCTTTTTAAAATTTTAACCTAATTTTATAGTTTCTAATATTTCACGAAAATATATCTTGCTGGGTATTTTCCATCTTAAGATACTGTTGCACAAAACTTTATGTAGTTTTTTTTTCACGCTAAAACCCTGTGCACATTTAACATAACGCATCAAACAGCTTAAAAAGTGTCAACTTTGACATCCAGCAAAACGACACATATTGTTATCGGTAAAGTAATTTCATAGGCAGCTATATGCCTCCAGTGTCAGGGTATTCATGGAAGTAATTTGAGATAGGGGATTTTAAAATAATATTTTTTTATTACTGGCAGGTTTTTCATAATTTCGACTAGCGTGGCGCGCGGAAAATTTTACTCCAGGACACAATGTATCTGCTGTTCAGCTGCGTTTATAACCCTCCTCTTAAGTTCCGCTTAATTCCCAGATATTATTATTATTAGATATTATTATAATAATTATTATTATTATTATTATTATTATTATTATTATTATTATTATTATAATTATTAATATTATTATTCCTATTCGCTCTGATAGGATGACGTATCAGGTACTAATCAACTGGTGGGAAAAGGGGTATTGTATCGTCTCTCCTAGATAGTAAAACTTCTCTTATTTTTAATACGTGTTAAGACTATGGTGCTTGTAAGTATGTCTATCCATGGCCTCCTTCAGATCCGGCTGGACATTAATGATTCAAAACTTTTAATCTACTTATTATCTATTTTCTTCTTTGCCCGTGTCACCATTCTGTAATAAAGTAACTCTCTGTTCATTCTCAATGAATGTACTTCTCAATTAGTATTATTATCTCCAGTAATCGTTGTTCTTATTTACACAGGCTACATTTATTCTCTCTTTCATCTATATGATTCTGATGACGGACATATATGCTTTCGATGCTTTGTGTTAATATTGATAATAACATAAACTTTGATTTTCTTATGGTTAGTAACAATGCATATTTTCCGACAATTTTTACTATTTAATTTAATAAAATTTTAAATTCTTCCAGAGTTGCCAACAAAATACATAGTATTGGTGATAAAATTTAGCCCTATCACATAACTTTGTCTTAACTTAGTTAGGTGTACTTTGGTACCTATATTAATTTTTGGTTATAATATAGTCTTGAGTTTTTTTCTAGGCTCACTGTTGTCTAGATTTTTCTTTTTAAGTAGCCTTAAGATTTTCTACAATTTTATGGATTTTCGGCTGGGCATGCTTGTTTTCGGTTTTGTATTATTTTTATAGCTTATAGAACCTCTTATTTCGTCATGTAGATTGTTTCGTCTTTAAAAGTTTTTCACATATTTTTTCTATAATTAACTTTACTCGTACTTCTAGCGAATGTTTCGCTGGCTATGTTTTTATGTGAATGCAAAGAGTCATTCGTTATTAGGAGTTCGAGAAGCAAAATAGGAGTTCGATAAGCAATGCTGCTATCAATTCAGCAAACTCAATAGAGGCAATGCCTCAACTCATAAAAGCGTTAGGGTTCTTACACAATATCTAAAAAAAATCTAGATCTTGGAGAACAGTTTGTAAGTTTGAAAATATTGAAAGAGTAAAAATTACTCTCAAAAAGTTTCGTAACAAGTCTATGACGGCAATTATTTGCTCTGAGAAAATTATTATAGATAGCCTTCATAGGAAATTTATTTTGGCCTCCCAGTTTTTCAATTTCCATCCAAAGAGTCACATTAAAAGGGAACTCGTAAAGAAATTGTGGGCTTAGGTTTCGCCTATATTTTATTGCTGAAGGCGATACTGTACCTATAGATGGCCACTTAGAAAAGATAAAAAAATAAAATTTAGCTGTAGGGTTAAAATAAGAAGAAATTCGTAAATGATAATGAGTATCAAATTGCTAGATTACTGTAATTCTACTTCATTTATGCTGACTTTATTCATCGTCTTTGAACTAATATCTAACGCTGTGATTTTTCCATAAGTCTTAATATCCAAACAATTTTACTTCTTCACTAATGCAAACAATTCATTTTTAATTACTACATAGAAAATGTATTGTTGCATATTTAATATTTTAGTGAGATGCGCCTGCAGAGGACGAAGCATTTTGCAGTATTTTTATGTTGTTTGCAAATAACCATAACTTTCTTCCGCTTGTTAAAAAAAGATATTTGGAGGCATGCTAGTATATTGGTAAATAACTATCAATTACTTGAATTTGCAGATATTCTATTTTAAGTAGATGCTCATTTAATCAACCAATTCGGCTAGACGACATAGTATTTATACAATAAATAAGTAAGGAAAGAAAAAGTAAAATCTCTCACTTGTTGCCACTCTGTACATTAATAATAATTCAACTTTAAAACTGTATATTATGGGTTCGTTCGAAGGCAACCTAGTTTTTATAAAGGTTATTAGAAAACGAGATTTTGTTTAACTGTTATGTGAGAAAAATGGGATTGGTTTAGAAATTGAGATTGAAGAAAAATACATTTGATACATACTTAATCAGTCCTTGATCTTAATTTGCATAAAAACCTAAGGCATTCCGTGGCTATTAACAAGGTCCTGTTACTTTCGTGACAAAGATGGCATACAAATCGTAAATTCCAATTGATTATTTGAACGTTCATACCTGATTTTCCATTTTTATAAATCTGAAAAAACGATCAATTAATGCCACTTTTAATATAATGACAGTGTCGGTGTCATTATGACTCACATTGAGAATATCTACTCCGTGAAATAATCTAAAACACAGGATGCATCAACTATAAGAAAAGAGTCGTAGGGTTTACATAAATGAGTTAACTAAAAAATATTTTACAATATACAAAATTGATATTAAATTACTTTTTTATTTACTTCGGTAAAAAGAGTGTCCTATGCTAATATTTTGTTTTTAAATTTAAATACGGCGTTGCCAAGTAGTATTTTCTCCAATGCTAAAGTAACGAATTTAAGGACCTCGTTTAATAATCCCATTGCTTTATTCAACTTAGCATGAAGTAAGCATGAAGGTACCTCATATATACAACTTTTGTTTTTTAACTTTATTATTAAGCATGCTATTTGTGCTGACATGCGATATTTGTCTAATTTAATTTGTTAAAAAGAACAACTGTCAAAAGATGCAAAACTTGTTGTGATAATTCTCCAAATCCGCTGCTTTACGGCACTACCAAAGGTATTCGTTCTGCCAATCACACTAACATGGGGTCAAAATGTAGCCAAGAATTTCCAGTAATTAGCTTTTATCAAACTACGTGATACGTATACATTCTCTGGCAATAGTTTGATAGCTGCCAAGAGCACAAATAAATTGGTGTACGTGTGCTGTCGTACGTACAGTACTCGTTGTCGATTTGTGGTCCTAAAAAACTACATTACCAAAAATCTACATCATGCAGACCTTAACAAAAATCTCTTTGAGCAAAGGTTTTGTTAAGCAAAGTTTCCATACATCAGGACATATTAAGTTAATATAGTTTTGCAGGACACCGAATCCTTCAAATAATGAACTTTTAATTTCAGATCACAATACACGTATCTGAATTAAAATGAGGTCAAAGATTGCTATTCACAGTATTCTTATTATAAATGTGGACCAAAGTCCCTCAAACAGTATTGCTCCAAATTCGCCGATAACTCATTAATGTAACTTAAGTTTCTTGATTGACCCAATTACCTTTAGTGTTTTAATATCCTTTACAGGCGTAGACGACTATATCAAAATCAACCTCTCCTCCTACTACGCTCGCTTCGCTCCCTACGGGGGCTCGAGAAAAGGAAACTAACCAGGGACTAACCCAAACGTAACCCAAGACATACCCAAAATCAAGAAAAAAACTGTTTAGAAACATAATCTTTAAAAAAATATAAAGAAGCAGCGGGGGTTTGAACCCGTGCCGTCCAGGTGGGACCCAACCTCTCGACCACGAGAGCTCTTGCGACAAATTGATTGCCTCTCGAAGACATATTGTAATACGAGATGGATCGACCAATAGGGGAGGCCAATTTTGATATAGTCGGCTACGCCTGTAAAGGATCTTAAAAAGCACATCTCTATCTGGATAGGGATTAGGGAGATAGTTGAACAATCTTAGATACATAAAATGGGGAGACTTTTTTGTAATTAAGTCTATGTGCTAAGTATTTAAAAATGTTTTTATACCATAATGATGTTCTGTTTTGGTTCAAAGAAGAATTTGTTTCGAAAAAAAACATCATCAGACATTGGTAAATAAAGACAGATCTACAACTGTGAATATACTCCATTTTTTTTCTCATTAAAAGAAAATATTTTGTAATATTATGCTGTCCCTTCCCCGGAAAATGCTAGCATACCTAAGAACGGATTCGAAGTTTGCAAAGAATAAAATCCTTATTGAATTTTCGGTCTTATATATGTTAACTATTCTAATATCAGGAGAAGAAATTGAGCTTCTTAACTAAACGTAATAGATAACATTAATATTCAAGTTCTCCCTTTACATAAACACCTAAGAATTTTGTATTTTCAGTCACATCTAGAGTTATTGTTCAGTATGGCAAGGACTTCGGTATATTACAATATTTTAACCTGAACACTAGAAAAGTTTGTTTTATCTTTATTTCAAATTGATCTGTTTGTGTATAACCTGCAGGAACCATGTTGAAAAATTGTTTAGACCTCTATGTTAATTCGTAAAAAATCTTCCTATCAGTAATTGAGTTTATATCGTCAACAAACTTTACAATATTTTAACTCGATACATTCATTAGGAGGTACAAATAATTTACAAATATAATGAACAGGGCAGAACACAAAATACTACCTTTTGTTATTTCTTCATCACTATGTATAATCTTAGAATAATTGGTTTTTCAAGCTTTCCACACTGTTACCATTTTTCTATTAATAATGTGAAAATAAACCACACTTTAAAGTTCTAGTTTGGGTTAGTTTGGGTGTGGCAAGAAAATGGAACTGGATTTCTTAATTCTTTTAATTATTTTTTAACCTTGCTGCATCTTGCGTGGCTCTGGACCTTCAAACGGTTCCGATTTTTTCCCAGCTATGATACTTTGCATCATGATCACATTCCATTTTGCCAGCCTTACAAATATGGAATCATAAAGTAGCCAATCACTAGCTTTTTCTGCAAAATAAAACTACGTGATAAGTACAGATTGGCGTGCTGTGAAACATACATTTTGTAAAGTAAACTCATCTTAATAGACTATGTTCGGCAACATGCACTAAAACGGAGTTTTATCCACATTACCGAAACAGAATTATTGCACTCACTCGACGCGCGTTTCAGTTATAATCATTTCCTGATGATACTAACATGGTTAGAGAAACGCGCGTCGAGTGAGTGCAATAATACTGTTTCGGTATTGTGGATAAAACTCCGTTTTAGTAATCTTAATAGAACTGATCGTATTTATCACTTGAAGAGTGACGATGAGTTGAAGATGAATGACCCACATCTAAATTTTATTGTTGCTGTTATATTTAAAACATTTATCTCAACTTTCCCGAAAATGGCTTATTTTTTAATCCTTATACTATCCGTATTAGTTGATTTATTTATTTAAGTTTTTGAATTGATTTTTTTTATATCGACCATGAATTTTTCGCATGAAAAACCTAGTTACATCACCTATATTTGAGAGCGTCAGGATACCAGAAATGCATTTTTACCGAAATGCGAAACAATATCTGGAAAGAGATATCCTCACTAAATTACGTTTGACAGATTGAAAGGAATACTTGATAGATCGGGACATATGGGTTATGGACAACATGGCCACCGTCTATAGATATTCTAATAAGTCCGCTCACTCGAGCGTGCCGCGGAAAATTTCCCTCCTGCCTGCGCCAATCCCTCACCCATCGGCATTGACATTGACGTGTGTCAATCTCACGGCTTAGCCGTGACTCAGTTTTCGCAAGTACTTCCGCGATCGAACGGTGTGAATTTATTTTTACGGAATAGTTTTCGCACGATTTACGCTATACGCTATTTAAAAAATACATATGGTTACGATGGCTAAGGGTAGTTTTTCTTATTGTACTGTTGATTACTGTTATGTAACTACACGTGATCTCTCCTTTCTCTCTTATGGAATTGGTAAAGAATTATTTAATTTTTATGAGAGGAAGTGAATGAAGCTAACCGAAAGTTGATTGGATGACTAACCCAAACCAACTAAATCTATTAAAATTGATTATAACGTATCGGAACCGGTTCAAATGAGTAAAATAAATAAGGCTAAATGAAACTAACCGAAAATTGATTGGATGACTAACCCAAACTAACCAAATATATTAAAATTTGTTATAGCGTATCGGAACCGGATCAAATGACTAAAATAAGTTAAGACTATGTGAAACTAACCGAAAGTTAATTAGACGACTAACCAAAACAAACCAAATGTATTAAAATTGATTATAACGTATCGGAACCGATTCAATGTCTCAAATAAGATGAGACTAAGTGATTCGACGACTAACCCAAACTAACCGAATCTATTAAAATTGATTATCACGTAGCGGAACCGGTTCAAATGTCTAAAATAAATTGAGACTAAGTGAAATTAACCGAAAGTTAATTCGACGACTAACCCAATCTAAACAAATCTATAAAAATTGATTATCACCTATCGGAACCGGTTGATATGACTGAAATGAGTTGAGACAAAGTGACACTAACTTAAAGCTGATTCGGCGACTAACCCAAACTTACCAAATCTATTAAAATTACTTATAGCATATCGGATCCTGATCAGATGACTAAAATAAGTCGAGACAAAGTGAACCTAACCGAAAGTTGATTCGACGACTAACCCAATCTAACCAAATATATTAAAATTTATTGTAACCTACCGGAACCGGTTAAAATGACTAAATTAAGTTGAGACAAAGTGAAACTATCTGAAAGTTGATTAGACCACTAACTAAAACTAACCAAATGTATTAAAATTGATTATAATATATCGTAACTGGTTCAAATGTCTCAAGTGAGGTGATACTAAGTGAAACTAACCGGAAGTTGATTCGATGACTAACCCAAACTAACCAAATCTATTAAATTTGATTAGAACTTAGCGGAACCGGTTGAATCCACTTAAATAAGTTGAGACAAAGTGAAACTAACTGAAAGTTGATTCGGCGACTAACCCAAACTAACCAAATCTCTTAAAATTGATTAAAACATATCAGAACCGGTTCAAATTAGTGATGGGCTTATTCGAATGAAAAATAACCTGTTATCCGGTTATTAAAATAACCTGTATTATTCGGATTTCATTCCACAAGTATTCGAATGAAAAATTACCTGAACCTCATACGTACGAATTCAAATACGAACTACGAAGGAACAAGCCCGACGTATAACGGCAAGTTTCGGTGTCGCGTCGATCCGTCGAATGATCAACGAGCAAGAAGCGGTTTTAATTTAGTTATGTTATGAAGCAAGTTTCGATGTTTTAGCTCGAATAAAAGATGAGTTTTTTAATTTCAAATGTACCAGTAGGATGTGGAATTGTGGAAGCCGAACTTGGGGGGTTGAAAAATAGCGAATATTAAGTTAAGATTAAGAGTAGATACTTTGTATGTGTATATTATATTTTTTTTACTAGTATTAGTAGGTGTATTGTTAATGGTTTACTATATAATATGTAGATTTAATATTAATTAGGAATATCTAATCTTAATATTTGCATAAACATTTGTCATGTTTGTTTAGTTTTTGTTATAGATTGGAATTTGGAATGTAGGAGCAATAGAGCAATACATAAGTCGTAATATAACTATAACAATATATGCACTATTAATTATTAATATTATTATAGTACTATAAATACATCGCCAGAGAGAAAGACTTTTTTGCAAAGTAAATTTTTAATAATTATGTTCATTACATGTAATCAACACATCCAAGGATCATACTTTGGAGTATTTTTGATTTAAAAACGGAAAATGCTATTTATTATTTATTTTATTCTGTTCAATAATATTGCGTAATCAAATATTATTCTATTGTTATTAATTAAGCCATACTTAATAAGACAATAGGCAATTACAGGTACGAGTTACGTTACGAATACGATGCCGATGATGCTGAACCTCCTTCCTAACCGGCTGCGATCGCTAACCTGAATTTATTCGAATGATTATTCAAATAATCATTCGGTTATTAATATTATTTGAATACAGATAATTCGGTTATCAAAATAATTCGGTTATGCCCATCACTAGTTCAAATGTCTAAAATAAGTTCAGACTAAGTGAAATTAGCCGAAAGTTGAATCGACGCCTAACCCAATCTAACCAAATCTATTAAAATTGTTTATAACCTATCGAAACCGGTTGATATAAATGAGTTGAGACAAAGTGAAACAAACTGAAAGTTGATTCGGCGACTAACCCAAACTAACCAAATCTATTAAAATTGGTTATAGCATATCGGATCCTGATCAAATGACTAAAATAAGTCGAGACAAAGTGAACCTAACCGAAAGTTGATTCGACGACTAACCCAATCTAACCAAATCTATTAAAATTGATGGTAGCCTACCAGAACCTGTTGAAAAGACTAAAATAAGTTAAGACAAGGTGAAACTATCTGAAAGTTGATTAGACGACTAACCAAAACTAACCAAATATATTAAAATTGAATATAACGTATCGGAACTGGTTCAAATGACTCAGGTAAGTTGAGACTAAGTTAAACTAGCCGGAAGTGGATTCGACGACTAACCCAAACTAACTAAATCTATTAAATTTGATTATAACCTAGCGGAACCGGTAGAACTCACTAAAATAAGTCGAGACAAAGTGAAACTAACTGAAAGTTGATTCGGCGACTAACTCATACTACAAAAATCTATTAAAATTAGTTATAGCATATCGGAACCTGATCAAAAGACTAAAATAAGTTGACTAAGTGAAACTAACAGAAAGTTGATTAAACGATTAACCAAAACTAAATAAACGTATAAAAATTGATTGTAAAAACGTATCCAAACCGGCTCATGTAAAAAAAAATTAGTTGAAACGTGAGAAGTATTTACTTTAATCACGTGTCCTGTGCTACTCGCTACGCGCGCGTCAGTATCCCATATTAAGCAAACAATCGAAACTAACTTTAATGAATCAAACAAGCGCATTGAGACGGATGCGCTACACGCTTGACCAACCCTGCCTAACAATAAACTTATATTAACCCCAACTAACAAATATAACCAAAAAAATAAAAATAAAACATGTCACCGATGGGAATCGAACCCGGGCCATAGTATCACAAGCACAAAAGCTGATCCCGAAACGCAACTGCGCATGATTGCAAATAGTTATACCGCAGACGCTAGACGCTTGTATAGAAACGCAAGGAATATAAGGAAACAAAATACCTATAGTCAGCAAGAGAAATAATCATGCTCCTCAAATCCCTTTTTCGACCTTTAATATAGAGCAATGAATAATATTAATTCTTATCAGCTTAATATCACTATCGCTTCGCCTCGCTTTAATAAGTTATATAAAATAATAATTTCAGGAATAATAGATAGGTATTATATTGATATATGTTTTAAATTCCGCACAACACAACTATTGACTAACATAAAATTGTCAAATTGAGAAATGTACCATTTTAATTTAAATAAAATATAGAATTAAAAATTAATCTGGCAACACAGCATTGACCACAAACCTCTCATGCGCCGTCTGCGTTATTTCAATAAAAACAAAACAATACATTGAAAGTCGGCAGAGGAAAGTAGTAGCAATTACAGCAGATTTGTATACAAGTTTTTAATGATTTTTTATTAAAAAAAAAGTCACGAGCAGCATAGTATACGTGATAGAAGTGACTACTTCGTTATTTTACTTTTTTGAGCCGGTTCCGGTACTTTATAATCAATTTTAATGGATTTGGTTAGTCGTCTAATCAAATTTCAGTTAGTTATACTTAGTCTCAACTTATTTTAGTCATTTGAGTCGGTTCCGATACGTTATAATAAACTTGAATAGATTAGGTTAGTTGTCTAATCAACTTTCGGTTAATTTCACTTAGTCTCAACTTATTTTAGTCATTTGAGTCGGTTCCGATACGTTATAATCAATTTTAATAGATTTGGTTAGTTTGGGTTAGTCTCAACTTATTTTAGTCATTTGATGCGGTTCCGATGCGCTATAACCAATTTTAATAGATTTGGTTACTTTGGGTTAGTCGCCGAATCAACTTTCAGTTAGTTTCAATTAGTCTCGTCTTATTATAGACATTTGAACTTTCGATACGTTATAATCAATTTTAATAAATTTACTTAGTCGTCTAATCAACATTCGGTTACTTTGTCTCAAGTTATTTTAGTCACTTGATCAGGTTTCGATATGCTCTAACCAATTTTATTAGATCTGGTTAGTTTGGGTTACTCGCCGAATCAACTTTCAGTTAGTTTCACTTCGTCTCAACTTATTCTAGTCATTTGAGTCGGTTCCGATCGTTATAATATTTTAATAGATTTGGTTATTTTGGGTTAGTCATCGAATCAACTTCCGGTTAGTTTCACTTAATCTCAACTTATTTTAGACATCTGAACCGGTTGCGATACGATATAATCAATTATAATACATTTGGTTAGATGGTTAGTTTTAGTTAGTCGTGTAATGAACTTTCGGTTAGTTTCACTTAGTCTCACCTTATTTTAGTCATTTGAGTCGGTTCCGATACGTTATAATCAATTTTAATAGATTTGGTTAGTTTGGGTTAGTCGTCGAATCAACTTTCGGTTAGTTTCACTTAATCTCACTTATTTTAATCATTTGAACCGGTTCCGATATGTTATAATCTAAGATTTGGTTAGTTTGGGTGAGTCGCCGAATCAGCTTTCTGTTAGTTTCACTTAGTCTCAACTCGTTTTAGTCATTTGAAGCAGTTCCGATGAGTCATAATCAATTTTAATAGATTTGGGTTAGTCGTCCAAGCAACTTTCGGTTAGTTTCATTTCGTCTCATAAAAATTGATTAATTCTTTACCGATTCCATAAAAGAGAAAGAGGAAGAGAGAGAGTCATATGCTTTATCTCTCTTGCGAGACGAAAACTCCAAAACGTGTCGTTACATGCATGGCTTTGAAAAATCACTTTCATTAATCCAAAGAACATCAAAATAGCGTAAAATTTGTGGATTTCTAATATTTACCTTCGCCCAAATTATGTATATAAGTTGAGTTATATATGAGTATAAGTGAGTTTGATCCGAGGTTTGATCGCTGTTTTAACTACTAATTAAGAATAAAAAAACCCTAGATGGAAAACACGTTTAATGCTTGGGTTAAGTTATGGGTGTGGCACAGGTTAGTTGGTGTTTTCATTTTTTTTTAAAGACCACATCCACTGTGACAACGCATTTGTCATATTAATAACAAAATGTAATAAAATATTGATACCTATCGACAGCCGAAAATATCAGGTTAAAATTATTCCATTGTCGCTATTTTCCTGTTATATTTGGTAACTTGTGTTCGTAATTAAACAATACCAATACCAGTTGTACCTACTGGTATTTTTATCCATATCGCAGATAATATTTCGTTTATTATTTACTTATTTATTATAATATTAAGTAACTATTACAAAGTAGAATCATTAATGAGCTATAAATGAGACAGAGAATGTCAATAGTTGTTCATAACAAATAAATAATCCAAACATTAATACGTAATCATATTCATATCATTTATTCCTAATAGAACGCTCCCCGTATAAAAATAATCGAGCCGCAGTTCAAATCGATCGTACACCGTAGCTGCAGCCATTCGTTTACTGTACAGTGGCCGAGTGTGTTCAAGGTCAACGGCAGTATTTTCCACGGCATGCTGGAGTGAGCGGACTTATTAGAATATCTATAGACGGTGACATGGCCGACTAATAAAAAAAAAATTTTAATAAGTTTAAGTGTTATTGAAGACCCTCACATAAGTAGGTAACTTGGCCAAGCTACTTAGTACGATTTGAATTGAACATTTTCATCCATCTTATATTCAGTTATTGCAGGCATTAGATCCAGGTAATAAGCCAGGCCGCACATTCAGACGCAAGTGACACAGGCGACGCAGTGTAGCACAGGTTGCATAGTGCAGAAAAACGACGTGTCACGCAGTTCGGGCGCATATTTGAAAGCAGTTTGTTTTAAAGTTAGCAATATATTTAATAGTTTATTTGGGCATAGAAAGAATCTAAGTTTTTTTATCATGGCTCTGTGTTTGGACAGTTCCGAATCAGATTCGGATGCAGAATTTGAAGAAATAGTTTTATTGCGCAATCTATCAAAGAAAAAAAAAATCATTTTGGAAAAGCAACTACATGAAAAATAGGAATACTCTCGCGGAATTTGCACTAGCGTCCGAATTTTTCAAATTATTTTTGGTTAAGCAGATCGCAATTTGATGATGTACGTAATATGCTAGAAAACCGTATTCATTCAGATGATTGTAACGCTCAAAAACCGATATGAAGTAAAGAAAAACTAGCAATACGAACCCAGATAAACTGCCGTGCACGTGGCGTAGGAAACTGTGTCAGGAACACTGCTCTAGGCAGGTACTTAGGCCGGCCTCACATTCAGAAACAGGTGACACAGGCGACGCAGTACAGTGCAGTGTAGGTTTCTGTATTCTGTACAATTTAACAGAGCTGCGCGAATTGGAACGCAGAATAGGGCAGCACAGAACTGTGTTTATGTAAACCCGCCTAGCGCAGTGTTCCCGACACAGTTTCCTACGCCACGTGCACGGCAGTTTTAGATTATCTCGGTTAGTATTGCTAGTTTTTCTTCACATCCTGTTGGTTTTTGAGCGTTTCGATCATCTGAATGAATACAGTTTTCTATCATATTATGTACTTCATCAAATTGCGGTCTGCTTAACCGAAAATAATTTGAAATAATTGGGTCAGAAAATTCTGACGCTAGTGCAAATTCCCCTTGAGTATTCCTCCTCTTCATGTAGTTGCTTTTCCAAAACGATTTTTTTCTCTTTGATAAGTTGCACAATAAAACCATTTCTTCAAATTCTGCGTCTGAATCTGATTCGGATCTGTCCAAAAACAAAGCTATGGTAAAAAAAATTATGTTCTTCCTATGCCCAAATAAAATATTAAATAATTGCTATTCGCACGCCAAAACTTTAAAACAAACTGCTTTTAAATATGCGCTCGAACTGCACGGCACGTATTTTTTCTGAGCTGTGTAACCTGCGCTACACTGCGTCGCCTGTGTCACCTGCTTCTCAATGTGCGGCCTGGCTAAACACAGTTCTGTGCTGCCCTACTCTGCGTTCCAATTCGCACGGCTCTGTTAAATTGTATAGCATACACAAACCTACACTGCCCTGTACTGCGTCGCCTGTGTCACCTGCGTCTCAATGTGCAGCCGGCCTTAGAAAGACACATTTGACGCAAGTTTGACGCAGTTTATTGAATACGACATGTTGCATGCTAAATTTCACAGAAATTGATTTGTTGATTTAGTAGACATAACTTCTTTATTATGACGCGAGCAGTTTTCAGATTATTGGGTAAAATTCTTTTGCTGAAAATCTTACCCGTGAGATATATTTTAATTTTATACATAATCAATTTAAAGTATTTTTAATAGATTATTTCAGCATCATGAAGCGCGACCTCGTTACAGCCTACCAGTGAGGCCTTTCGTAAACCAGCTAACCAGCATTTCAATGGTATGTGGATAGGTGTGGATA
>JAEQML010073397.1:0-14988 GCA_016904865.1 Pissodes strobi | reverse complement strand
AATCAACATCTTCGCACACACACCGCTCGTCGAGCGCCATAGGATCTACCTTTAGTGTGTGTGCCACTGCCATAAAAAAAAAGGCAGCCGGAGCGCAACTGTCCTGTGAAATTAAGACTAACTTCATATTTTTCTGATCGCGGCGCCCAAGTGACCAACACCCGAATATGAGATGCTCATGACTAAAATTTAACGCATGTTTTTTCTTGAACATGTGGACGGGTAAATAAATAACCGCACACTTAAAAAAATCGAAACAGCTCTTAAAATCACGATATTTTCTTACTTCCACCAGATAACACTGATGATGGCCTAAGGCTGAAAGCACTAGGTAGGCCACGCAATACAAAAACTGTAAATGCTGCTTAAGTGTGGACTATTTTCAAAGTACATTTCCTAGAAATTGACTGAAACAACAATTAGAAATATGTCTCACTGTTTGATTTTGCAAGGACTCTCAATAATTGCTGCTACGATGACTAAGTAGAAAATGTATCTAGTTCCCTTCTACCGGCGATAATTAAATTGCTTGTTATTTCACTCTAAACCAATTTATTTTTATTAGCACCACTTACTAATTCCCAATTAGCAATTCAGCTTAACCACCCGTAGTTAAATGGTTTGGCGTCATTACACGTCAGATCCTCAAATGTTTCGGCCCTCGTTTTTTCCAGGAAAGACATCGGTGATATTCTGTTGTATTTAATTTCCGCTCACCTTTTCCAAAGAAAAATTAAATTCAGCAATGAAGATAACCTTACTTCCTTATCCTCTCATTAGCTAACAGGATGAATTGCTAAGTTACTACTTTGGGTCAAATTTTACACGTTATATTAAAACTGGACTTGCTACCATTTCATTATGAATTAGTTCTGAAAACGTTCTGCTGCTCAATAATTGTTTATATATTGATTAGACAGAAAATGCTTCTGGTTCTCTTCTATAGCCAACAATTAAATTGTTTCTTTTTAGCTATAGAATTATTTATTATTATCGCAACTTGCTAATTCCCAATTAGCAATTCAGCTCGACCACCCGTAGTTAAACAGTTTGACGTCATGGTACGACGTCCGATCCCCAGCATTCGAAACGTTTAGGCATTCGTTTGTTCCAAGAATGGCATTGGCGTTTGTATTATTGTATTGTTTTGTCGCAAAATTATAAAAATAATGTGACGAGACAACAATTATTATGTGTACGCGTTATGGTTGGTGAGCTTTGACGTTGAAGACTGCTGATGCCTTATTTAGTTGAAAAAGTGTAATGTCCTTGAAACAGGGCTCTATTATGGCCGAGGCAAAGTTTGGTTATAAAAAAAATATATTATCTATTATTATGAGCTGCTTAATTGAATAGGTAACAGGTTGGTAATTAATATTTTTTTAACACGAAATATTCGTTGTTTATTTCAGAATTACAATATAATAGTCATGACTCGTGCATGATACCTGACAGTAGCGTGAACACGTAACAATATATTCATGTACTTGAGTATCCTGCTCCTCAGCAAAAAAAAATGAATATTTTTGGTACAAAAAATCATCCATCCAAAATATTTAAATGCGTTTGGTTTCTGCAACATAAATTACATCATGAGTAACATTGGTACTTTTCTTTTAATTTAATATCATATTATTATCATATTAACGGCAGAGGACAGACCAAGAAAGTGTTTCTCTACTTTTCACGACTTCCTTAATATTTTTGTGAGATGGAAATAGAACCGGATGCCCTTTTAATAATAACATCGCAGGCAGGCAGACTAGCTCAGAAGTCCATTCAGTTTTTTGCCTCGTGGGACCTGAGATTAAGAATTTTTTGTTGGAGGAAAAATCCGATGGGATTTTCACGAAGGCGCTTCTGGAGATTGCCGAACAGCGCTCTGGAGGCCCTGACTGGGTCAGTAAACGACGAATGGGCTAGAGGAGTCTTTCCTTCGTGCCTGAAATCTGCAATCGTTATTCCTTTCCATAAGGACAATGAACTGGATGAGCCATCAAATTTTTGGCTTTACCTCCATCACGCTATCTTCTCTGTTAAAACTTGTTAAAAAAAATTGTAAAAAGAAGGGTTTGGAGACATCTCGGCTCTTTCCGCATTATTGCATGACGTCGAAGTTGGAATGGTGTGGATTTAGGAGGCTGCCTGTGCTCTTGACTGGCTTGATTCCTACCTTTCAGGTCGAATTCAGGGCTGCAATTTATTATGAGGTTTGGCAGTATAGAGGACTTGTTCCTGCTATACATAGATGAACTAGTTCTGGTTAATGTTTAAAGAGGATTCACACTTGTTGGCGATAATATTCCTGTTCTATGGTACACCAAAAATATTGAGCAACTCAAAGGACTATAACTTAACATTTAATTAAATAAAAATTTAAAAATGGTGCAGCTGACTTCCCTTTAACATCGAGAAAACGATGGTCGTGGGTTTTAAATGTGACAAGCAGAGTTTGAATTTGAGTGGCAATCTTCTTCAGGAGGGAGCATCGCTAAATGTTTTGGTGCTTTGACTG
The DNA here is from genome assembly GCA_016904865.1 of Pissodes strobi. Classification (NCBI taxonomy): domain Eukaryota; kingdom Metazoa; phylum Arthropoda; class Insecta; order Coleoptera; family Curculionidae; genus Pissodes; species Pissodes strobi. The sequence goes on along the minus strand of JAEQML010073397.1, from coordinate 12,473 downwards.
ACTGTGAGCTTCCTGTTGGGGATCACATATGGAAGTTTAATGGAAAACTTTCATGGGCATACTCTGCCATTAAGATTGCGGCAGATGAATTTGGCCCGAATAGTCTATTTTGTCCTTTTCGGACCTTCCTCAGGTATGGCATTCAACTATGGGACAATTTAACATCTTCTTAACATCATCTTTATTCTACAGAAGAAAGCTGTTCGTTGCATCCCTGATGTGAATCAAAGGAAATCTTGTAGGTCCCACTCTCTATCGCAACGGATCCTAACGCTTAGTTCTGTATTTATCCTCGAGACTGCATCTCTTGTCTTTGAGAATCGTCACTATTTGATCTGCCCCTGCCCATACGCAGTAAAGAGATGATCAAATACATTTATGAGGACAGAAAATTCGAATTAGGAATATCAACTCACTCAGTTTTTTACAGGGTCCCTGAGACAATTATTATTATGTGACCCATTTGTCCTTTTTGAAGTGAAACTTCTTTAGCCAGGGTAAAGACAGAAAAAATGATTATCAAAGTGAAACGCCCCTTTAATTAAGCATGTTCCAGTATAGCTAGAAGGTTGAAAATTTCAGGACATGTAGCCGGGGTAAAATGAGGATCCTGGACGAAAACTGGACCCGTACCCCCCCTTTCGGTCAGGAGAGGGGAAGAAGAAAAAACTAAAATAATTAATTTCGAGAGAAAGGGAAGAACTACGTGGTCGAAATTTTTATGGTAGGTGCACCTCATGAAGGGCTACCTTTGACCATATGGAGGGGGACCGACGCTTTAATTTAAGGGGCGATTTTGGGCAAAAATACCGTTTTTTGCCGATATCTCTGCAACGGAGCCCTGGATCTAAAATCTGACCCCGTACCACGGGGTCATAAGTGGGGAGGGGGAATTATACTTCCACCCCCCACTTCCCCGGATATCCAAAAATATTCGAAAAAATGGGAAAAAATTTAAAAAAACGTAAAAAATTGTTCGAAAAGTTAATAAGAGTATTATCAAACGAAATTAGAAAACAAAAAATAATAAAAAGTTAGAGAAACGCGGTTTTCGGCGAAAAAAAGGCAAAGGAGTTCCAGCTACGAGGTCGGGATGGCAAAAATGGGAAGAAAAAGATGTTAGCAGTACGCGGACGCCATTTTGAGACGTCTGATGTTCGTTTTCTTTTATTTCAGGCTTTCATTGAAAATCCTTCCTTGGATTCTCATTGAAATCCCTCAGTGAGAATGTCATTGAAAATCCCTCATTGGAATCTCATTGAAATCCCTCAGTGAGAATCTCATTGAAAATCCCTCATTGGAATCTCATTGAAAATCTCTCATTCTCTAAAATCAAATCTTTCTCGAATTAGAGATTATTACCACTCTTGATTATTACTTAATGCCAATTTCAATTCATATGATCGGGTGAGGAGACTATCGATCACTATCGAAGGGACCTGGATTCTAGGACAATGCTCCATTCCTAAATCATCAAAAATTTTAAAAAACTTAAAAAAAATGTTTGGAAAGTTAATAAAAGTATTATAAAACGAAATAAGAAAAAAAAAATAAAAAAAAAATAAAAAATTGTTCCGAAAGTTAACAAAAAGTATTATAAAACGAAATAAAGATAATAAATTAATAAAAAAAAAATTGAAAAACAGAGGGGGGGGGGGGAAATAAAAAAAGTGTGAAGCTGGAGGCAAAAGTTGAAAAAAAAAGGTAAAAAAAATAAAGACTCAATTCCTTATATTATCTCTTTCAGAAGTTTCACTTCAGTTGTGTGCTTATGAAGGTGAGGCACATAATTTGTTTTTGTTTGTTTTAGTGTATATTCTACTTTATTGCTTGAGTAGATATATGTATTTTTATCGACACAAGGCTTCAGTTTAAATTTTTTATACTTATATGTTCTTGCTGCCTTTAGGTATTTTAAAATTATTTGTGGTTCTTTTAAATGCACAGCCTTATTCGTATATGTATTGTCAACAGATTTGTTTTTCTTGAAAATTAAGTATTTTTGAAACTGAAATTGAAGCAAAAAAATCCGAAAACAGATTCGAGAGGAAGGATTAATATTGCGATATGTATTATGATGGGACCAGAACAAACTTTCTCCTAATTTCATGTTTTTTTCCGGCAAGGAAAGTTTTATGTAAAATGGCAATGGGCATAATCGAAGAATTAGTAAAACAATCCATGTTATAGGCAATCATGATATAAGACCCGTCTGGAATATATCTACAAATGTTGCAAACGTTCAAAAAAACTCGTTTCCAACAAGATCAAGTTCCCCAAATTTTAGAACACTGATCCGTAATATTTCTACTAATAAACATTTTCGTAATCGGTTCATCGCAAGACGAGCCTCAATAAAATGGCCAGTCAGATAACCCGACCTGGCGCCTCTAAATTACGTTTTCTTGGCACGTTTGAAAAACACAGTCCATACAACCAAACCTCACGATCTGTGAACTCCGGCGTCTTATTATATTGGGCTAAGCTGGGCTAATCACCCCAAGGAATGGTGCAAAATTCCAGAGAGTTCTACAGGGTGTATCTAAAAATATTATCCTAAGAGTAGACATTTTTTATATTGGTCGCATATATTATTGTGCTAAAAACAACGTTAACAGTTTATTATAACAAGACATTAAAGGAACATTTTATTTTATTAAAATCATTATGCCTACACGATATATGATTTTTTAGTACAATTAAAATTCGTATTATACACAGCAAAAGCAAATAGCCTAAATATCTTTTAACTTTAGTTCATTATTCTAATAAATTTTGCCATTTTATTAATATAAGAAGACCTAAGCAAAAGATTTCTTTGAATACATATAATATCTTTTTCAGACTGCAAAAAATTTTAACATTAATTTGTTTTTTAAATATGGCTAAGGACAACCATGTTGAACATGAGCTATTCTCAAGTGCTATTGTATGACATAATCTTCTGTAATATATATTCTAATCTCTTGCAAAGCAAACTAATACAGATGTATATTACATGTGACAAAAATAAAAATCGCTGATAATTAATTATGTGATGTTCTTGTGCTGCGTTGTGCAATTTATTTTCAAAAATTTTGAAAATTCCCGAAAATGTATCGATTCGTTTTTCCAAAAAAAGTTAGCCTTGCCATAGTTTTTAAAAATTTTTGTTGTGATGAGTTATGCTCAGTGCTTGTGCCGCTTTTCTTTTTTTTTTGTTTATTTGCAAAACAGTTTTTTAAAAATTAAAAAAAAAAAATTATCCGATTTCTTTAAAAGCTATGGAGTCATTTGTGCTGAGTTATGCTCTGAGTTGTTACTGGCATTCGTCACAATAGTGAATTTTCAGAAGACGCACTGGTGTCCAGCAGGTATCCACATAATTTGTACCGCGATAAAACTATGAGTCCTAGTCGTAACACCCTTTAAATAAAAATACTCGGATAGGCAGCAATTCGTCGTGTAAAGTTGCGCAGAGCCCGCTTATATATGAATTTCGATAGAAAAGGAAAATTATGGTGTAGCTAACTTTTTTTTTTTAGAAAAAAATGAGTTGCTAGTGCTCTAAGAATTTTCGACATTTTTGAAAATAATGGCTATTTTTTCGTCGCTTATTATTTACATATAATAAGTATCGACTAGTTGAGATTTGTATTGAGGTAGTCACGAGCTTGACTACTATGAACTTTTAATCTTCTGTTAGATTTGGTTAGTTTCGGTTTGTTTGGGTTAATTCCGATAGACAGAAATCGAGCACGCTTACTGATTTTATGAATATCTAGTCTTAAACTTCTTCAGTCAATTGGAATTTGATGAAAAATTATTGTGGTTCCGATGAATTAGTTTTAGATGAATTACGTTTCCGATCAATTGTGATTCAATAAATTTTGTTGTCGACAGGATTTGATCACTTCAATGTCACATAAATCGTTTGAGACGAACATTATTACCAAAAAAATACGATGTATATAAAAGGCAGCATCATTTCTAAACTGTTCTCTTGTAGGGCTTTTAGCGTAGAATCTGGTCATATATTTTCATCGAGAAAAAAAAAATTTAATCTTAATTTTGTGTCCCGTAAATCGGTGTTTTTATATTTTCCATCAGATTTTCGAGAAGAGAGTTTTTCTCTTAGAAATTCCCTATCGAACAGTCGAGTCGCATCGGTTTTTTTCGATCCTCGCGACTGTATCGGCGCTAGAACCCGAAGTGACTCCTCCTTCAAAAATATGCACGCCCACAAAATTATTCGCCATTTCCGATTCACGTCAATAGGGTTCGAAGGACCAAAATATTTCATCAAAATCAATTAATTTAGTCGACAGTTATCGTGAATCAAAGCATCATTTTGAAAAGCCGCACATTCGATGTGTGAAACCGAAAAATCGGGTCGCCGAAAACCATTAACCATAGGCGGCCCCGAAGCGTTGCCTAAAAACGTACTCAAATTTCCATTCGCAGCCATTTTCGAGAAAAATGAAGTTAACGCCGACTACATTCAATACTCAGTTAAAAGAGTGTGCTGAACGCGCCTGAAGAAGAGTACGGAACGCTTTCTCGCTCCATTAACTCTTTCTCTCTCTCTCTTGAGCCGAATTTACCCGAATGAGTGTTAAACAGCCAAGCGTGTCGCGTGACGACTCAGTCTCATTCACTACCCAGGAAAGAAAAAGTATGCTGAACGCCCCAAAAGAAGTCTTTATTTCAAAAATCCGCCATGACATATTCATTGATGACACTTTCAAGTTAACATGGATAAGGCGAACATCACGGCAATGGTGCAGAAGAGAGCTCACCACATCTTTTTTTCTCGAATAGATCTGAACATGAAGAGAAAACTAGTTTTATGACGTATATGTGCTTCTAGACTTAACAATGCTCAAAGCAAAATAAGAGAATCGTGAAAAATAATAAACGAATTGAACGAGAATCCGATTAGTGCTCCTGAAGCAGAGGTAGATTTTGAAACTTTCAGTGACTTTTATTGCTCTGTTGCCGCTGGGTTGAAACGTGGTATGGCTTGTGCGGTGGATCCTCTTTGTTATCTGGAGTTATTTGTGAGATCTTAGGCTGCGGGCCATGATGACGTCTCTGCTAAAAATTTTGCGAATCTACCTGATAATGTTTTGATGAGTATTTCTGTGTGTATCAATGAGAGTTTTGAAAAAGGTAACTTTCGTGCCTGCTAGAAGTTGGCACATATAGTCCCAATACATAAGGGTGGATAAAAAAATGACCCTTCAAACTATCGTCCAGTTTTTTATTACCTACACTTTCCAAGATAATTGAAAAAATTGTGAAACGACGTATAACGTAACATTTAAATAAGCATAGCCTGTTGGTTCCCTCTCATTTTGGATTTCAAACATGTAAAAGTACTGGCGACGCTATGTAGGCTCTCTTGGAGAACATATACGGTGTCTTAAATTCAGGTAACTCTGTAGCGGCAGTGTTCTGTGACTTTTCAAAGGCCTTTCATTGTGTGGGTGGATCACGGAATACTGCTGCGCAAATTAATTAAATACGACTTTGTGGGTAAAACATATCATAGGTTTTCCTCTTACTTGTGTGACAGGTCTCAGAGTGTTGCTTGGTCGAGGAGATCGTCTACCTATGGACGAGTAAGTTGTGGAGTGCCGCAAGGGTCAGTGCTTGGGCCAATTCAGTCAGTGTTTGTGTTGCAAAAGCGTGCTGGGAGCACTGCCGACCTCCCTTTGAAAAAATAAAGTATTAACTTTGACGTCACTGTTTATTTTAGGGACTGATACATAAAACTGTTCTGCTTGGTCCTCAAATTGTTCGCTCCGCTTTTAATACAAGGGGATCCAGTGACTTGCCTTTGCCTATTCCGAGATCAACTCTGGCGAAGCAGTCAGTAATTTATGAGAGCAGAAAGGTATATAATCATATTCCGGTTGAAATCAGAAGCACTCAAGATATTAAATTCTTTAGAAATAAAATTAAAGTCATGTTAATACCTAGACCATTCTATACATTGCAGGAACTCTATTGACTCTATATTTTTAAAAAATTAACTTATTGTGTATTTTTAGCTTTGTCAATAATATCTACTTCTTGGACAATTTGAATTGAATTAAATACACTGCTCATCTTGAAACATGAATAATATCAGCAGAAACAAGAGGTGATCATTAGCTCAATGCAACCTTGTTAATTATTGTTAATTAATTTATATATACTAATTGTTAAATTGCACCAACAGCTAATTACACCATTAATTTATTACACTGTAATATCATGTCTGATTAGTTGGAACAAGGTCTGGGTCCAATCAATATTTGCCAAATATAAAATAAACATTAATAATAATACTATAGGGAATACAATCTAGTGTTTCAATATTTTTAAATGGCCATTTCCATTATTTTATTTAAGTATATAAATTGTTAATCAAATCGTTATATATTAGTAGCAAATTTAATTATATCGATACAGAATACGGAATTTAGTCAATTTATTAACAATCCCAGGAATCAAGAAATGTATTAAACCATCAGTGGTTTATTACGCCATATCAGGTCTGACTGAATGGGTCTAGTTACTTAATCTTTATGTGTGTAATGCTTCAATAAATTATCCATTCCGGAATTTATGATTAATATTATAGCTGAAGAAAACGTTTTATATTAAGAATTATTAATTAATTTCAACAAAACTGGTCCTAGTACACAATATTATATTTTATTAAGCATAGTGGTCCTTGACGCCATATCAAATCTGTTATCCTAATCGATTCAGCGATTTATGATTAAAAATGATGATTTAAAAAATGCATGTCAATTCTGGATCTAGTACCCACACATATTTGATTAGAACGGGTTCCTTAACCCCTACTCGTGTAATAAGGAATGAAGAATTACTGAGGAACGATACCATTCCTTCAGTCAGTCTTTCGTCATATCAGTTATTTGTGTGCCTCGTTAAGTAGTAAAAATACATAGATACTTTGCCAGTAGTAACTCCTATCTATCTTAATTAACCCCATAAGTTTAAGAAAAAAAATCCGTTGGAGCCCATGATAGGAATGATGTTTTCAGACTAGTTGGTGAGGAAGACAAAAGTTCACCATTAATCAAAGTTGCAGTGAAACATGAAATGTCATTTTAGTCAATACTTGTGATAGATGATATGGATATCCTTCAAACCATTTCTAACTTAGTTAGGTCAAAAATATCACTTTCTAGATAGCAGTATTGTGCAGTAGATTCAATACCCTCTGAGAACCATTAGAAAATTATAATTCAGTGACTTACACCCTGATAAAAGAAATCAGGCATCGTTTGTCATTGGCCCTTCAGATGGAAAAGAGTGGTGAAAGTGTTAGATATCCGGAATATCCTTTCAGTTATGACGAGGATGCTGAAGCTGTGGACAAGAAAATTAAAGAACTTATAAGGGATATAAGTAAGTTCACTGGAGGCAGGAAAAGTGGTGACTTCATGAAGTTCCAGAGTAAGCTGGCCCACGTTTTGAGTCGACTTGATCATATGGTGCCAGGGGCTGATCAAGCCAAATGTAAGTCTAAGTCAGAATGGCTTGCTATGGATCTTAGTTTGTTGAAGAAACTTGATGATCAAGCGGCGAAATCTGAGGAAAAACAGAGTGTTCCTCCCACCTTGGATATATTAGAAAACGAGACTGCTGGACCGTCGCGTCGGGAATAGAGCGGAGTACTCATTCTAGCAGCTCAGATGAGGAGAGCGAACACAGCTTCAATGTGAATCTGAGGCGAGCGGTCAATTCTTCAACTGTAAACCAAAACACGGGTTCGGCCAATGTTAGAACAGCACACCCAAGTAAATGGAATCTTCAGTTCTCGGGCGATAAGAAGGGAGTCTCACTTAGTTCATTCCTGGAAAAATGCGAAGAACTTCGTGTTGTAAGACACGTCCAGAAAGAAGTGCTTCTCGAGTGTAGCATTGACTTGTTCATTGGTAAGGCGTACCAATTCTACATAGCTTATCGAAGCGAATTCTCCACGTGGGATGAGTTCGTCGATCTGTTGCGGGAAGAGTTCCAGCCTTGCAACTATAACGACAAATTATTCGAGGAAATTCGTAGAAGAACTCAAGGACAAGATGAGAGTATCGGTATATACTTGACCGTAATGTCAGGGTATTTCGAAAGACTTACCTGTCCTATTTCTGAGGATGCAAAATTTAAAATTTTGGTGGAAAACTTGGCTCCATTTTATCAGAGTCAGTTAGCTTTGGTGGATATCACATCTGTAGGTCAACTCCGTACTGTATGTAGACGCTTGGAAACAAGAAGAAAATTAGTAGAGAACTATGATCAGCCTCCAAGGCGTGGGAATTTGTTAGAACCCGATCTGGCGTATGTTCACGAGGAACCAGATAGCTACCTTAAGAGTGAAGGATACTGGAGCCACACCTCCAGCAAAAGAGGAAGTGATATGTTTCCGCTGTAAGAAGCCTGGCCACAGGGCTATTTGTTGTGCGTTGCCAAAGCCGAAGTTTTGTTTCCGATGTAAGAAGGAAGGAGTCACAGTGAAGAGTCCGCAAGTTGCAATGGAAAACACCGGAAGGCGCTCCTAGGTCAAGGATTTGATTTAGCGAGCGCTGATAATTTTAGATTACGCCACATCTTATTATCGCTTCAAAGGATCACCTTTGATCCTCTCCATAATTCTCAAGTACGGCATAGGCGCAGTGTTAACTCAACCACAACCGGATGGTACAGAACGAGTTATTAGCTATCTTAGCCGCTGCTTGACTAAGCAAGAACAAAACTACTCGACCACTGAAAGAGAATGTCTGGCAGTTCTGTGGTCAGTCAATAAGCTACGACCCTACTTGGACTTGGTTCCATTCTCAGTAATCACGGATTACTATTCTTTGGTATGGTTGCAAAACATGAAACAACCTACTGGAAGACTGGCGAGATGGCAAGTTCAGCTTCAACAGTTTGATTTCACCCTTATCCACCGGAAAGGAAAGGAACATGTTGTCCCAGACATGTTGTCGAGGGCCGTTCCTCAATTGAATGCTGTAGACACCAATCAGTGGGGTAAGAGATAAACGTGCGGGTAAGAGATAAACGTGCGTCCCCATGGACCTACGAGTTGAAGGATGAGTTAGGAAATGCAAAAGGAATCTGGCATATTAAGGACTTAAAAGATGTTAGTGGTGACGAATAGATATATTTCATAGTTTAGTATAATATGTCACGGTTTAAGGAAAAGATTGTATATTTAAAGAGGAAATTTTCTTTATTTTTTGACAAAAAGGGGGAAACTGTTACATGTCAATTTAGTATGAAAACATGTAACAATTAGAGTAATAAGCGCGAAATCGCAAGATTTTATCGAACCATAAGAAGCTGTGAAGAGGGACTACCATGTGCAATCCTGCCAAAATCTGGAAGATCTAAAATTTGAAGAATCTGACGAACGGAGACTGGTTCACCTAGAACAAAATCAAGGTGGGATGTGTGAACTTCAGGGCGCAAGTTATCAAGTTTCGCATATGGCAGGACGCAGCACGCAAATTGTAATTTCTTCGGTAGCATGAAATAATTATGACCTCCTGATATTGTACGTGTATAATTAATTACTGACTAGCGCTTTTAATTTATGACCAACCCCTGCGTTATCAAATCCATATAGAAAATTCACATCTTTGTTAATTCATTCCTATTAAATAATTGACAAATTCCTCCGTTATACATAGTTGGCTAGTCACAATAATTTATTCAATGATGCCTTTAATTATCACCGACCCAAGGCTTCAATAATTCATTAAACCAGTGGTCCTATTACATCATATCATATCCGACTGAATAGGTCCAGTTCTCTAGCCGCTACACGTTTAATAAGCATTAATTACTAGGGAATAAACAAATTTTACTGCCAATCGTTCACGCTTCAGTGGCCTTTAATTAGTTGGTAGTGCTGGTGCTCTTTTGGCGTTTATCATCGGAAGAGATCGCCCCATCAGAGGCGGGTTACTGACGGAAAAAGTGACTCGAAAATGCCCCAGCAATTAATGGATAATTAGCGAGCGTATTATGAGGAACTGGTTTCCTAGACATGGTATATTGCTATGTTGGGGTTTGGAACCTTCGGCAACATGCACTAAAACAGAGCTTTATCCACAATACCGAAACAGGATTTTTGCACTCGACGCGCGTTTCGCTAACCATGTTAGCATCATCAGGAGATGATTAAGACTAAAATTAAAATCTACCTAACTCCCTTTTATACTACTGTTTGCTCAACCAAGCGGAACTAAAAAGAACCAATCCTGGAATCCCACTAGTCACGCTGGATTAACCAATACAATGGACTATACGGAATAGGCCCTCTATCTCTATTTAAACTATTCTTACATTTAATAATTTCCATACTTTCATATGCGTCTAATAATCTCCTATCAGTTATATTATGAATTAATTTTAAATTTTTTATTGTTATTCTATGATTATTATCAAAAGCATGCTCGGCAACACTTGATTTTTCTGTTCTACCATACTTTAAATGAGCTATATGTTCTTTGAATCTCGTCTGTATAGATCGTCTAGTTTGCCCAACATATTTTTGGTTACAATCCATACATCCAATTTCATATATTCCACTTCTTTCTAACATTTCAATTTTGTCCTTTGGACCACCTAATAGTTTCTTAATATTAAACTGAGTCTGGTATACTAATTTTAAACCTACTTCCTTAAAAACTTTTTGGAGTCCTCTAGTATACTGAGGATTATACGGTATCGAAACATATTTTGTATTGTCATCTTGATTAACAAAAGAAGTGGAATCACGAATGGTCTTTCTAAACAAATGCCTATTAATTAGTTTATTTATTAAGTTAGTATTGAAACCATTAACTTCTGCTATATTCCTAATTGTTTCCTTTTCCTTATTAAATCTTTCTCTGCTAAGAGGAAAGTTAACCATACGGTGTACTAAAAAATGAAAGCTGGCCATTTTATGTTGGTCGCAGTGGAAGGAATCATTAGGAATATATCGGTTAGTGGCAGTATTTTTTCTGTAAATATCAAATTCTAAGGTGTTATTATCGTTCCTAATCACTAAAGTATCCAAGAAAGGTAATTGGCCATTGTTCTCGACTTCATAAGTAAATTTGATGGTGGGGAAACGGTTGTTTAGTTTTGTTACAAAATCTTCAATATTAGCGGTTTTTGCGTCGAATATCGCGAAAATGTCATCCACATACCTGTACCATACCCTTGGAAAATATTCGAACTCTTGGCTTATTTCATTTTCAAATTTACTCATGAAAAGATTAGCTAAAAACGGTGATAAACAGTTGCCCATTGCCGTGCCTTCAAGTTGTTGGTAATAGTCATTTTTATATTGAAAATAATTTTGATCCATGCAAAGTTTGGTTAAAGTTAAATATTCTTGTTTGATTTCATTATCAAAACTATTCATCTCAAGTAATTCTCCAAGGTATTGCAAGGTCTGTGGGATTGGTACACTAGGGAACAATGAGCTAACATCAAACGAGATTAAAATTTCACCTTCATTAAGAATCGTATCTTTAATTTTGTTTATGAAATCTAAGGAATTTAGTACTCCTGAATTCTGTTGTTTTATAGGTAAATTTTCAAACTGGTTTGCTAGCCACTTGGATATATTATAAGTTGGCGATCCTATTGCCGAGACTATGGGACGCATTGCCTTCCCAGGTTTATGAATCTTGGGAAGACAATATAGTTTCGGCATAGTAGGATTACTCACAGATAATTTATATTTAATTTGATCAGAAATAAGGTTGCTACATTTCTTCAAAGTGTTTTTAACTTGTGTTACCATTTTAGATAATGGATTCCTTGAGATTTTGCTGTAGGGTCCGGATTCGATTAAATTATCAACCCGTTGAAAATATTCACTTTTGTCTAATATAACAACCTTATTACCTTTGTCAGCTTTTAGATAGAAAACATCTTTCTCCTTTAATCTCTTGATTATAGTTTTCCCTTTTCCAGGACGAGAGTTAACATTATTATTAATTACATTTTTTGAGATCTGATTCCTGCATGCTTCTCTTACAAATCCTTTAGTAGAGTCAGGAAGATGTTTAATAGAGCTTTCTATATTACCTACGATATCAAGTAAGTTATCCTTTGGTGGAGGCAATGCAAAATTCAGACCCTTGTTTAAAAGATCCAATTCAGATTTATCAAAAGATTGAGAAGATAGGTTTTCCACAATGTTTACGACTTCCTGAGAACTGTCAGACTTAGGTTTCATTTTCCTGAGTTTTTTAAGTTTTTTATTGATGGATGACATTTTCTTGATGTATTTTATATCAATTACTAAAAACATTTTTCTCTGGAACTCGTACCATTCTTCATGTTCAATATTTGTTAATCTAAATGTTAGTTTTTTATAAAGTCTGTATGCTTCTAATTCAAACATACTTCGTTTACTGTACAAATTTTTGATTTCTAAATCCAGCCACTTTTGTCTGGCAAAGGAATGT
>MU195683.1:0-14514 GCA_016904865.1 Pissodes strobi | reverse complement strand
AAAATTGGCCTTTTTAATGTGCAGTGCGTAAAGTAAATCTGATATATTTTTGACATTTAGGGCAGCGCGTAAAGTAATTTAATAATATTCATGTTTTTTTTTTCATATATTTTTCGGTAGTAGAAAAAATTTCGTATGCTACTCATGTGTAAAGTACCCTTTTTTTATTCACGGGATTGTTGCATTCGCCTACGGCTCATACTACAAAATTCCCATTCATAAAAAAGGGTCACTTTACACACTTGTTGCATAAATAACTATTATCATTAACCTCATTACCCTTATGAGTCTGCAGCAAAAGCATACCTGGATATGTCAAGGAAGACCCTACAACTCGTGGTGGGGATTCTGACTGGACACTGCCAGCTAAGGAAACATCTCCACGCAATGAGATTATGCGAGACACCTATATGCAGAGTCTGTGAACAGGAGGACGGAACAGTAGAGCATCTGCTCTGCGATTGCGACGCTGTTTCGAAACTAAGGGAATCCATTTTGGGAGAACGATGGCCAACCATGGCTTTTCTTAGAACAGCCTCCTCGGGCAACATCGCCGCCTTTTTTACAACACTAGGCTGGACGATGGCCTAGATGGATTGGTTGACCTGGAGAGGACGCACAGGGGGTCCAATGGGGCCCTCGGCCTTTCAAGGCCACCCTCTCACCATTTCCAGATTCCAGATAACCTCATTTTTAATAAAATCTTTCGAATATTCATGACTACAAAAATGTGTTAATTTTGTATAGTTATAGAGTTCCTGGTAAAAATATTGCTAACTTTTTCGCAGTGTTCTGTAAGGTCTTGATTAGGCATTTGAAAATCTCTTTAAAATTGCCGCGATTTAACGACTCTAACGCCATGTCCACGAAAAGGCAGTTCCTGTTTCTCCAAAGTGATTGGCGACGTCTATTAAATAGCTAATTAATAAGCGATTTTTCCGGACTTTTTCTTTGAATAAAATTATGTTTAAGTTCTTGAAACTATCATTTGAGCACCATGCATTTTTAACTTTACTCAATAAAATGCACGACTAACAATACAAACTCTGTTTATATAAACTTCCGCGAAGCCATTTACAATTATCTTACCAGGAAGTTTGAAACGCTCGCGAAGTATCCCAACGACTTACCTTTTTTCGCCAAAAATTGCAATTATTTTTGGTGTTGGTCGACTCTACAAAATTTGCCACTTTTCCCCCTTAGCTCGTCGTCGCGAGAAAGGAATTTCAAGCAACAACAATATCATGAGAGGCATTCATTTCAACCCGAGTTTAAACCTATCTTACAAATTTTAAATTAAAATACCTACACTGATAAAAATGTGGAAACAAACCTTAATAAATATGTTTTTGCTTTTTATTTATTTGCTTCAATTAAAAATTAGTTGTATTAAACGAAATTTCTTTAATTTAAATAATTGGGCGTATTTGATTTTTCTTATTTAGTTCTTTGCCTTGTGATAGTAGAGCGCTCTACGCTCCTCCAATCCCCGTCTCGTGCCCTCAGTTCAGTTTCATTTCGGCTGTCATCCTTTAGGGAGGTTTTATAGAGTGTATCCGCCCAAGGTCGCTATTTTCTTAGTATTTGTGATGGAAAATACATTAATTAAGTGGGACTTGGATCATTTGTGCCCTCATTTCAAGGTGAGTTAGGTTTTTATTATATTACTTAGCTATAGGTATATAATTAATCGTTTGTAAAATTAGAAGCGTTCTCTCATAATCAAAATGGCGTGAGTTTTACTAGTAATTAAAAATTGTTTACTGCTGTGACTACCTAGAAATGCCGATGAATTCACGCGTTGTATGCCTACAATAGAATAGTGTATAACAGTACGCTTAGGCAGTTTGGCGTACTTGATTGATTATTTTTGCTTTTTACGTTGTACAAGTTCAATGGCGTCCTTTTTGTTCTTGTACCTACATAATATATTATGAATTGATAGGTATTTCAAAGCCCTATTTATTCAATCTGAATAAATAAATGGTTGATCCATGGAAGTATAGTTTTGAATCGAATTGTTTTTATTTCTATTAAATCTAATAGTATTTAAAAAAAAAAAATTATTTTAGTTAAATGGATAAGATATACTTTTAAATAATGTAGAAGGCTATTCAAATAGCACCACAAACAACAGTCACAATTGTTTTGCTTCTATTGTTTTTGTTTCTGTTATCGTTGTTTTATTTTTAGATCAAAATATTCGCAGCATCGGAGTTTTACTTAGCCTGATGGAAATCGATTTAGTGTGGTTCCTAACAACAGAACCGGTGACAATCTTGTGCCATTTACGTTCAATGCTCATTATACTGGATCTGGAGAGGTAGTTGTATGTACTATTAGTTTAATTTAGTTAAATATTACTGCCTTTCACTATTTTTATATTATAAAATTTTTATGGACTCTAGAATTTTAGTATTTTTTTGTGTAAAAACTAGTGAAATACCGTTAAAATTAATAAGTAGTACAATATATCCCATAATATGTTTATGTTCGCATCTTGTATTTAGAAAAAAGATGTTTTATAGCTTATATAATAGTTTTCTTCATTATAAAAATGATTTAGCTTTCAAAACCAGTGATAAGCAGAGACAACATAATCTAATTATATTTTTATTTATATTTGGGAATACTTGTTTTGTTCTTTGGTTTTAATACCTTTGAATAAAAATGTTTCAACTAGTGGCCGGGTGCGTTTCTGCTTTGCAAAAAGTTATGCTCTTCGTCTGGTTATTGGATAAATCAATTAATATAAGTTCATATTGTATTAAAAAATTTTATATCAGACATCTGCAATGTTGCACTTTTGTAATATGATAACCGGAAGTTGTATCCACATGGGACCTTATACAATTATACATTTGTCGCTGTCCGATTGAAATATTTTTAACATACTTGTTTGAGTGACTCTATTATAAAAATAATGTTGCCAGGCACTTCCAAGGGTGCGAAAGCAAAAAAAAAGTATTTAGAAATTTTTTTGACGGATGTGTCTCACAGCCGGTGATGTTGGTAGAATTTGTCGCTTGCACGCAAACGCCAGTCAGTCACCTGTTTATTTTGCGGTTCGACAACGAACTAACCTTGTTTTTGGCATTGTACTCGGATTGTAAATTGTAATGTATAAACAACGCTATGCAAATATTAAAGTCATCAAACATAGTTTTCAATGTTTCCTGCTCAATTATGGCCAACAAAAGTTTGTCTGATTAGCAGTGTGCACAGGTTAATGCGTCTGATTTAAGCATTTTTGTGATGCAGAATCGTCTTTCTACTGATTTCAGACAAATAGTGATAAGTTGCCCCTTCCCAAAAATTTGTACATATTACGCAGTCTCATAAAATGAAACGCACCGTTTCATATTTCTGAAAATGTTTTTTTAAGTATCAACTCACCATAATTAACGAAAGGAAATAGTTTTCAGACAGATAGCAAAAAGTTTTTTTTTCTTTTGTCATTTTAATTTTTTTTTTAATTCTCCTATGTACTTGTACATGCACCACTATTTTCTTCTGATATCCAAAAAAACATATCATTTACACTATTATTTAATAGCATAAGGAAAAGCAGACAGCATGAGTTTTAGGGTCCGAATTGATAACAACTATAAAAATTAATTAAGGGCATAAACACCACACAAAATGTCTGAAAATACCAGTTTTTGAATCAAAATTATAAAATTACTAAGGCCACAAAAAAGTTTGCGGATAGCGATTGTCGAAAAATCTTGGTCGTGGCCTCCCGAACTATTATTTAAACTAAAACGTGAAACCTAAATACGTCTTAAGAATAATAACAGTGTTTTTTAAGCTACATATTTTTTGTTATAGCTTTTTTTTATTTGCTAATGAAACCGACTTCACTCATCTAGCTGAATGCCAATAAATAGTCCTTTTAGAAAGATCAGCACATATTTTCAACAGCCAAAGTCATCACCAACAGAAACAGTAAATATTGAACAGGCTTGAGCAAATAAAAATGATTTGATTCAAATAAGAGAAATTATTTCGTACAAATGCCCAGAGCAATGGTTTAAATAACCGACCTATTTAAGTTAAAACAGAAAGTTCTTGGAACAAATATACCTCATATTTCAATCAAAACACAAAGGTTTTAGAGCATATACCTATATGTTATATTTGTTCCAAAATCTTTGTGTTTTAATTTAATTAGGCCGGGTATTTAAACCAACGTTTCGGGCATTTGTACGAAATAATTTCTCGTATTTGAAGCAAAATAATTTTATTTATTTTAATTTATTTTTGTTTAATGTGAACAACGATTATAAAATCATATTTATTTGTTCGCAATAAATATTTATTTCGAACAAAGAAAATCTTAGAAATAAATCAAGTAAATATTCTGTTTTATTTAAACAAATATTTGTTTGGCAATTATCAAACAAATATTTGCTTGAATAAACTCCATTTTTATTTGGATCAAATAATTTTTTTTCAGTGTAGAGCGAAGCGCAAGAAAACGAAACCGCAAAGCACATTACCAAAATAAAATTAATTTTATTTAACAAAATCTTGATAATAGATATGAAAATACTGCATTATTAAAATAAAACACAAATCAGCTTATGTTGTTTTAAGGGCCCTTGCCTTACCTTACCTCCTTTTTAAGATAACCAAACAAAACAACAGAATTAATTATCAGTTTTTAAACCGGACAACGCGCATCGAAAATCTTATATCACAAACAGAAAATAGACTAACCACACAGTGATAAGCATGCGCCAATTCAATCGCAACGGTCGTGATCGACGTGATCTAATTTTAATTAGGAATAAGCATCTGACGACCTGACACGAGACACGATCCTTGAATCTTCAAGAAGAAAAGAGAAAAAAGATGAGATAAGAAATTTAGCAATAAAAGTTGCCAAGTTTCAAATAGGCACCTATCCCCTAATACTATGAAACAAAGGGTTATACTACCTACCTATTCTATATAATTAATAATAAACAATAAAATTTATAATTTTCTGAATAACAAATCTGCCACCGTTGTCAAGAACGGGCAATCAAAAATTGAAAATTTGTATTAACTCCAATTAAAGCAGTAAAAAGCTCGAGCCATTTATCAAGCTCTAAACTGACTTTGAAATAATTTCTGTCAACTTATAAAAGTCAATTGAAAACTTGACAAAGTGCACGAGCTTGTTACTGTTTTAATTGCATTTACGAACCATTTTCATTTTTACATTTCTCGTTCTTGACATTAAATAAGTGCAGTTTACACTCTGGGGCCAGAACCAGTCTTATTCAAAGAGTCTACAAATGAGTTGGAGAAATAGTTAAAGATTTGTCTGACAAACACATTTCATGTTCAACAGATAAAGGATAGGTATTGAATACTTTGGATTAATAATTTAAAGTCTTTTTAACGCCTCATATAAAAAATACGCATTATATCCTGATTGATCTGGAATGCATTTCGACCTGAGGATATTTCTATAATTGCGACTTATTACAGAATATATAAACATGTTGGAATATCTATTAGCACCATTTGGTGGTATGTTCTACAGTCCTTTAATAAAGTATTACTTAAAATATTATTACATTTTAACCGATGAAAAACGATTGTGATTTGAAATTCATGCTCTTTTAAAAGCCTCACACACGAAAGCCCAAGGATATCCGGGTTGAGTAGGGAAAGCATTTTATTGTGAGCGTCTTTCGGTATATAATCGTTATAGGAAAAGTAAATACTGCTCATAGAATTCGTATAATTGCATTTCAACTTATAACGAGCTATAGAATTTTGTGAGAGTATCTACCAACGCTATTTTGCGGCTGCTACATTCTGTGCTGCTACTGCGTATAAGGTGTCCTTAAGTTTTCGACCGATAAAGGACGAGAATGTTATAATTTATTTTTGGTAGTTCGAGTCTTTTCGACACAACATATAAAGAAATACACAGATTCAATCTCTCAGTTGAGAGGGACGACTTAAGGATCTTGCCGTAACGAAATTGGAGAAACTAAATATTAGATATTCGAAGAATTGCTATGATTGTGGCTCAACTTATCACAGACTATAGAATTTCGTTATATCATCTGCTAATGTCATTTGGTGGATTCTGCGCTTCTAATATCCTATATTATAAGTATAAAATGTTATTTATTTCCGATCGATGAAAAACGAAAATGTTTCAATTGGCGCTTAGTAATTCGCGCTCTTTTCCACGTCACATAAAAGAGACAAAGTATCTCTCGATTCAGTGTAAATGCATTTTAATCTCAGTGTCTTTCATTAGACACATGTATAAGCCAGTGAAGAAGACTAAATATTGTTGGAAGGTTTTACATGATTCTCACTTATTCTACGACAGATTATAGAGTTCTGTTAGAGCATTTGTTTATGCTATTTAGGGCTGCTATGTTTTTCGCTATTACCACTAAATAGTAGTGACATCTGGTTCTAAGGGGCGCAAAGGCACGTTGTAACCCCAAACCCCAAAAGGTGTATATTACAATTATAATATTTTTATCAGTTGCACAGTCAAAACGAATTTTCTGCCCACAATCCATGCACCAAACTAGTTTACAATATTAAAATTCTTCGTTCTTAGAAAATTTAGCCGATTTGATGTCGAGCAGGGGCACAGATTTCGATGTCTCGACAACAAGCCCGTCGCCACAGATGCGATAGGTTAGGTATTGTGTTTCGTCACAGCTCGGTTCGTAGATTAACTCTGTAAACAAGCTTTGTAATTTTGCCGATTTTAAAGGCGATCTAGGACTACAGCAGAAGTTTTAATATGCTTGTGGTGTGTATCTCTCGATTCAGTGTAAATGCATTTTAATCTCAGTGTCTTTCATTAGACACATGTATAAGCCAGTGAAGAAGACTAAATATTGTTGGAAGGTTTTACATGATTCTCACTTATTCTACGACAGATTATAGAATTCTGTTAGAGCATTTGTTTATGCTATTTAGGGCTGCTATGTTTATATAGGTTAGGTATTGTGTTTCGTCACAGCTCTGTTCGTAGATTAACTCTGTAAACAAGCTTTGTAATTTTGCCGATTTTAAAGGCGATCTAGGACTACAGCAGAAGTTTTAATATGCTTGTGGTGTGTTTATTTATCAATTAACAGAAATTTATCCGGATACATAAAGTAATTCGGTTCAGTGTGTGTATAAGAAATAATCCGGTGCTGTTTGTGCGAAGCGTTTAATTTAACAAAAATATAGACCAATTCCTGATTTACATGTTAAATTCGAATCAACACGGGCTAAAGCACGGGCTAAAACGTGTAAGCGAGTTTTAATAAAAACATGTGCGAGAAATATTAATGGATGTGTATTTATTCCCTGACAAATAGATTATTTTGCTTATAAATAAATAAATAAATAAATAAATAAATAAATAACGCCTTTTATTACCAAAATAACATAAAAGAAAAAAATATATAAATTATTTCTTTATACAAAAAAACAAAGAAACACAAGAAAAGAAACGATTTCCAGGGTGGCGAAGTCTAGCATGAGTGCTACTCGTACTCAACCAACAGCCTGGAGTCGTTAACTTCCCAAATTAAATAATATTATAACAAAAATAATAATATGCAAATAAAAAAATAGAAAAAAAGAATCAATACTAAAGTAGTGTCTAGCTCCGGCAGCCCCCCCCTCCCCGGCCACAAACATCCAGCCCACAACTGCCACAAAATGCGCCTCACCTCGACTGCTCACCAAACAACAATGAACGGTATTTAAATTTAAACTTATTAATGTTAAAATGACGAAACTCATTTGGCAAAGAATTATATAGCTTGATAGCATTATAAATAAAACTTCTTTGAAACATTGCAGTTTTGTGTCGAGGTATTGTAAATTTATTTCGTATTCTTACATTAATGTTATGAATATCGGCACGGGAAATAAATTTTGATTTCAGTAAAGAGGAGGAATGTGGCGTTATGAGCAAATTGTGCACAAAGTTACCAAGATGGTGCATTCGACGACGTTCCATATTAAGCCAATTACAATCAGATATTTTATGCGAAATACGATCATATTTTCTAAGACCAAAAATCAATCTACAACATGTATTCTGTGTCTTTTGTATTCTTATTTTATCGTTTAAATAAAGGGCATTACTATATATAAAATCACAATAATTGTAATGTGAGAGTACTAAAGTGTCACATAACACTTTTTTTAATTTATCATTCAGTATGCCACGACTACCATAAATAAGTTTTAAAGAGGAATATGCTCTTTTATTTAAGTGCTTAATATGCTCTACAAATCTCAGATCTTCATCAACAATTAATCCTAAGTTTCTGGCAAATTTAACAAAGAGTAAGTTATTATTATCAATTTTTATTCTTAGGTTTTCTTTGGCATAAGTACGATTTTTGACACTTCCAAAGCACATAAGATTTGACTTTTTAGAATTTAGCAATAGATTATGCTCCACTGATAACGATCGAATGAGATCTAATTCATTATTAATTACAGTCTCAGCTTCCCGAATATTAGAAATTTCAAAAGGATAATAGAGTTGCGTGTCATCGGCATAAGCAGTTACTCCACATTTTTTAATAGAATTTAAAATATCTGTTGTATATATGATAAAAAGTAAAGGCCCCAAAATAGAGCCCTGAGGGACACCTGAGAGTATTGGAATTGTGTTAGAAGAGACACCATTAAGAACAACCTTCTGCTGTCTTTCGTGTAAATATGATTTAACTAGGTTAACTGCAGAATGATCGAAACCATAATACTTTAATTTTGAACATAGCAAGCGGTGATCGATAGTATCAAAAGCCTTAGAAAAGTCTAATAGAACCAATACAGTAACCCGGCCATCATCACACGCTCTTATAATATCATCATAGACCGAGGCCAGCGCAGTCGCGGTACTAAAATTTCTTCGAAATCCACACTGTTTATTACTTAAAATATTGTTATTTATGAAAAACATAAATATTTGATTATATAACACCCTTTCAAGGATTTTAGATATTGCTGGCAGAATACTAATTAACCTAAGATCGCCATAACTGTGTGGATTATTATTTTTAGGTAATGGTTTAGCTATAGCTGACTTCCATAGTATAGGAAAATAGTTTTGCTCGATACAGCAGTTAATAATATGTAAGACATAAATATCAATAAAAGGGCTGCATAGTTCAAGCATTTTGCTAGAAATACCATCACATCCACATGCCTCAGTCTTTATACTAAATAAAACATTATGCACTTCCTCAAGAGTTGCCAAACCAAATGTAAAACTATTATGCACATTAAAAGAGTTGTTTTCATAAAAATCAATTTTGTTATTGCAATTATTAGAAACATTTTGAAGAAAACTAGAAAAATACTGATTAATATTTTCAGGGCTTGAAAGCCCATCAGGAATAGCACTTCTACCTCTTGTGTTTGCGCGAACATTTAAATTACTTAATGTTTTCCATGTTTTTACAGAGTTATTCTCCTGACATGTATTTTGCAGATAATCTCTTTTAGCTTGCCTTATAATAGATACAGTCTGATTACGGATTCGTTTGTACTCATTCCAATCATTTTCCAAACGTGTTCTTTTGTAAGTTGATAAAGCCCTAGCACGTAACTTTTTAATTATTTTAATATTTTCATTTAGCCAAGGAGCTTTGGGTTTTGTTACTCTAGACTGTTTAATTGGAGCATGTTTATTAAAGACTGATAAGAGTAAATTATTAAAGACTGTTATTTTCTTATCAATATTTTTCTCTAAAAATATATGGAAAAAATCTATATTTTGCAGATCCAGCAAGAAATCATTATAAATAAATTTTTTGAAACATCTGTAAGTTACTATTTTTGGTTTAGGCTTGGAAAAGTTTAATTTAAAATTACTATAAACAAGATTATGATCAGAGATTTCTTCACAAGAAATAGTGCCAAAGGAAGTTACAATATCACGGTTACTTACAAAAATTGGGTCAATTAATGTGCTGGTTCTACCTGTTATTCTAGTAGGCTCATTTAATATTTGTGTAAAACCATAAGACTCAAAACAATTTAAAACTGGATTTTGTAAATTAAAAAAGTTGACATTAAAGTCTCCCATACAAATCACTTCATCGAATTCAGGACATACAATGGATAAAATATTGTCAATATCATTTATAAAATTATTTATGTTAGTATTAGGTGGTCTATATAAAACACCAGTGGCCAAAGACATTGAAGGTAGTTTTATATTAAGAAACAAGAATTCTAGATTATCACTTACCTGAAGGTCAAAATCAAGAACCCTGGCCGTAACAGTTTCCCGCACGTAAGCACCAACGCCACCCCCTCTGGCAATTCTATCTTTTCTAAAAAATATATACCCTGGTAAAGAAACTGTTTCATTAGGAATTTCTGGGGAAAGCCACGTTTCTGTTAATAAAATTATATCATATTGTTGTTCTTGAACCAAAATTGAAAAGTCATTAAAACCAGTGAAAACCGATCGTATGTTAAGGTGAGCTATTTTCATTGTTAAACTAAGCCGTTGTAGCAAGCAGCCGAGCAACACATGCCAGTCAGCCTATCCATATATGATTACAATTAAAAATCGAGAACAACGATTACTTATATTTAAAAAAATATATATTAACAGCAATGAGGCCAGACGCAACGGGCGGGACAGGACGCAACCAGAGCCAGAACAAAGTACCTCATAAAAAATAATTAAAAAATAAATAAATATTGAAAATAAGAAGAAAAAATAAAACAATAAGCTTGAAAAAGAAAAACCTTAACTTAAAAAATATATAACACAAAATAGACAGAGATAATAGCAGATGTTATAACAAAAAAGAGGAAAAAAAAATGATACAACCATAATCCTACTGCAACAAAACTGCACTGAAAAAATATAGCTAAGTTCCATTCAACAAGGAAACAAAAAGTGAGCAATCACCAAATCCCGCAATGTAAAGAAATACTTACAAACATTACCTTTTGGAAAAAGTACATTCACACATAATATACAAGATATACATAACATTAGTATATAAAAAAAATATACAAAAAGTCTACACAAAAAAAAGCAAGTACACACAAACATAGAATACGCAATCAGCACTTACTAAATTTCTATGTTCCTGCCCTTATGCTCCGTTAACCACAAAGAAGGACTTTAAAGATGTCAACATAAATACTTAAATCAATGCCGTTATGCAATTGGTAAGTAACCAATTAAAATAATGCACCGAAGTACAGGTGCCCTCTCTATTTAATTTTAAGTAAAATCAGACTATAAGTCATTCAAGTCCTGTTCGCTATTGATTCTACTAACCACATTATCACTTTTCACATATATATTTCCATTAAGGCACCAAGCATTTTTATGAGAAAATTTTGCTATTGCACTGTTAAACAACATTAGGCGCAATTTGGTTAAATCCTCCTTTATCTGGATACCGGATTGTTTCAATTCTCTACGATTTTTAAGCACTTTACTACGGCTAATATCACTATAAAAGGTAACTAATATCGCAGGAGGCCTATCAGGCGCCTGATTTTTTGCACTGACACGAAAACACCGTTTGATATCACTGTCCTTAATGTTTACTTTAACTTTATTGTTAAATATTTCCAAGGTCTGTCTACGAATGTCTTCATTCTCAGTTTGTGGGACCCCAAAAACACGAATATTCAGACTACGTGCGGCTTGCTCTTGCGCATCAATTGATGACACAAGTTTACGATTTTCTGTTTTTAGTAAATCAACCTCATTACGTAAGGAATCCATTTGAGCTTGAAACTTGTCAGAGATTATATTTACTACTCTATCGGCAATTTCCTGTAAAAATAGCTCATTAAAGGTAGCCTTGATGGTCGTTTTAATGGTTTCCATGTCTCCTTTTGTTAGTGGCATCACACTGACAGTTTTTTAGCCCGAATGTCTCAAAGATAAGCCGTACACAATAACTTTTTTCTTCAAACGTCAGTAAATCCGTCATTACTCGACTGTGTAGGCGGCCGTGAAGTTTCGTTTTTCCTCCGCCGGAGCTTTACTTTTCACTTTTCCGCCGGCGGAGGTAAAAGTGTTGTCATAGCAACATAGATACTTATTAAACTAAAATTTGTATTTATGACTCAATTTGTCCACTGCATCTCTAAAAATCACTAATCTAGGAACAAATTGGTTATTATTTAATCGAACTTACTCAATAACTGCTTATCAATACGGAATTAAAACGCAATTTTAAAAAAATAATTATTGTTGACAGTGTCCACTGACAGCTTTATGTTACATTACTATAGCAACAACCTGTGTCTATTCATCGACACCGGTCTAAGCTGCCTTGCGAACCCACATCTTTAATAATAATTATTATTACTATTAAAAAGAGATGTTTTTGCATTAATTTGTCGACATCTGAAGAAAAAACAGCATATTTTATTTGGAGGAAAAGTTACTTTTCATGGCTTGCTCTCTATTACCAGCCTCACTCCGTTCGGCTGTTAAACACACGCGCGCCATGAAAAGTATCACTTTTCCTCCATATAAAATAATATACTATTTTCTTCAAACGTCAGTAAATCCGTCATTACTCGACTGTGTAGGCGGCAGTGAAGTTTCGCTTTTCCTCCGCCGGAGCTTTACTTTTCACTTTTCCGCCGGCGGAGGTAAAAGTGTTATCATAGCAACATAGATACAATACAAACAAACATCAAAATAAGCGTCAACAACTCAAGAGTTATTAAACTAAAATTTGTATTTATCACTCAATGTGTGACTGCATTTCTAAAAATCACTAATTTAGGAACAAATTGGTTATTATTTAATCGAACTTACCCAATAACTGCTTATCAATACGGAATTAAAACGCAATCGCACATGCAATTTTAAAAATATAATTATTGTTGACAGTGTCCACTGACAGCTTTATGTTACATTACTATAGCAACAACCTGAGCCTATTCACCGACACCGCACCGGTCTAAGCCGCCTTGCGAACCCACTTATCTTTAATAATAATAATTATTACTATTAAAAAGAGACTTTTTGCATTAATTTGTCGACATTTGAAGAAAAAACAGCATATTTTATTTGGAGGAAAAGTTACTTTTCATGGCTTGCTCTCTATTACCAGCCTCACTCCGTTCGGCTGTTAAACACGAGCGCGCCATGAAAAGTATTACTTTTCCTCCATATAAAATAATATACTATTTGTTCCAAACAATAGACAAACACCTGCAAAATAGTACTAATCACTCTTTTTCACTTAATATGATGTAAATTTACGAATAAAACTAAAATTTTTTACTGCAACAGGAAAACACATGTGATCTACTCGCGCGCCATCTGCATCTCATGCGCGCGCCATCTGCATCTCATCATGTCACAAAATAAACCACAGATAGACATGCTAGTAAGAAAGCATGCCTATGAGCATGCTCTTTTAACTGATACATTTGCTTTAGAACAGCATGCTCCAATAGACATGTCATTTACTTGCAGACTCATCGTTAGTGTAGTGAAGAAACATGGAAAACTAAGTGGCTATCCGCACAGAAATGAATGAAATAATAATAATAATAATAATAATAATAATAATAATAATAAAAACAATAATAATAATAATAAGAAGGAATAGGGAGATTTGGGTCCGTGCCTGGATAACTAGAAGAGAAAGCCTTGGAGCCAGTACTCGATTGTTGGTAGAAATGCGAGAAGAAGATATCGAGGGTTAAGAAAATCATTTACGCATGCTGTCCCATCAATCTGTTGCGCTACTCTCTAAAGTTGAAAGCGCTATACAGAAACAAGATATACATATGCGAGATGCTATTCCGGCTGCATTAAACCATGGCAAGGGTGTGTTGTATACCGCTGCGCCACCAGATCTGGATCGCTTCGAAATGTCAATTTGTTTCACCTCATAGTGGTAGATACACCTCAAGTTTTTAATTTTGGTTTATATAATTTTTACAGTTAGAATCATAATTTTTACAGTTCATGTTTGTTATCAAATATTGATAAGCATACACTACTCAAAAAGCTATATGATTAACTATTCGCATAACTTGATAATTTCGATATTCTAATATTGTAAAATAATATGCTTTAAAATTTAAAGTGCAAATATTATCCAAAACCGTCCTAAATGATCCCGGTGTACATTAACACCAGCGTCACCCAAGCAAAACATAAATCCAAGCACAAAGTGGCTTATAATGTTTTGTTGATTTAATTTATCTTCTGCAACTCGGTCTATTAATTTCCGAACTTTCGGCGTCTAGAACAGCCTCGTGCTCCACTCATGTGAAATTGTAACTTTGCAGACAATGGCCCGATGAATTTATGCCTTACTTGAATAAATGCGCAATTAACTTTAGCTTCATCATATCTTCGATCGACGAGATCCCTTTCATCGTGCACATTTCAAACATAGAAAAGATAGTGCGTTTGTCTATGAGTCATGCCAAAATGGGGGATGAGATCATTAATAAGTTAAAGAGGGGTCTATGAGGGCTAAGAGCCAAGGCATTATTTTATGAATAGTCTTT
>JAEQML010073394.1:0-14989 GCA_016904865.1 Pissodes strobi | reverse complement strand
TCGAATGCCTTTTTAAAATCTACGAAGCATAAGCTGCTTATTGTATTCCATGCACTTTTCGATAAGAGCTATTATTGTGAGAAGGTACTCCTGCTTGTTCTTTGGAAAGGAAAAACTCGAGTTTGTTTGTAAAAACGTGTGGTTAAAATCGTTCGTGTACAATATGTAGATGTGACTTAATAGGCTGATCGGTCTATAATTTTCAAGATCTGTATTTTCTCCTTTTTCATGTAAGATAATAATTTGCGCGTTTTCCCACTGAGATGGTGTTACCCTTCGAGTAGACATTTGTTGAATAGGATCTGCAGGGCTTTAATAATGTTTTGTCCCCCATATTTTTGCTTTCTATTACTAGACCGTCTTCGCCTGGTGCTTTATTATTTTTCATACTCTTTAGAACTGCCATGATTTCTGCTTCATATATCTCAGGAATGTCTTCCGATCCTTGGTTTAGCACTTTAGGGATATTGGTGTTTAACTCCATGTCTGGAGTATAGTTGTTTGTAAAAAGTTTCGATAGTTGTTATTATGTCTCTTTTGTTCGTCATTATGTCCCCTTTTTTGTTTTTAATTTTATGTATGTCCTTCTTCCACATCACGTTTTTCTTTCTTAGAACTTTCAGGCTTCTGTTTTCTTCTATTATGTTTTCAATGTTTTCTGCGTTTTTTTCTCTTTTATGTTTCCTCATTTCCTTAGTAATTTCTTTGTTGATATTTCTGTACTCTGCAGTGGTTTTATCTGTCATGTCTCTTCTCTGTTTCATTAGTGTCTTTGCTCTTTGATTTAGGTTTTGCTCTTTGGTTTGACTTTGTCAGTTATTTCCAATTGCTACATTCACACTCGCTGTAATATTTTAATATATTTTATCCACTGTCATGTGATCGTTTATCTTTAGGGAGTTATTCAGCTGTTCTTCGTATTCATTTATGTTTTTGGGAGTGTTTCATTTCTTGTAATTTTTATTTAAAATGATGTTGGTTCTTTCCTTCCTTATATTTATTTTCAGTCTTGCTCTTATGATTCGATGATCGCTTCCTGTCGAGAATCTATTTAGTACATCTACGTCACTGACATTATCCCTCCTGTTGCTGCACAGAATTCTATGGCATTTTTAGTTTTACCATCTGGGCTTATCTATGTCCATTTCTTGTTGTTATTCTTTTGAAAGAAGTTGTTCATCGCATAAAGATTATTATGATGTAGAAATTCTATTAATGCAGTTCCCCTTTCGTTTCTTTCTCCTAAACTATGTTGTCCCATGGCTATTTCGGCTTCATCCCTTTTGCTTCCCATTTTGGCATTGAAGTCACCAATTAATAAAGTGAAGCGTGTTTTTCCTTCCTGTAGGGCACTGGATATATATCTTAGTAATAGCTTTCAACCTCTTTTTCTGATTAGTCACTTGTTGGGGCGTAGATCTGGATTATTTGTATTGAATATTTTGTATTTAGCTGAAGAATTATATATATGACTCGTGAGCTTATTTTTTTGACGTCTACGATTTGTTTGACGTATTTTTTGTGAACTCAAAATCCAACTCCTCTTATAGCTTTTTCTTCTCCTACGTAAAAGAGAACATTTCCGGAGTTTAGGGTGAGTTGATTTTCACCTATTCGTCGAACTTCACTTAGTCCTATTACGTCCCATTTAATGTTTTTAAGTTCTTCTTCTAGTTCTATCAATTTATCATCTGTTGATAATGTTCTCGCGTTGTATGTTGCTATATATAGGCCACAGAAGATCCTTTACCTCCTTCCAAACCTGTCATAACCGGGGTTGTAGTTCTAGATCTAGATATCGAAAAAGCCTGCGACAAAATCTGACACAACGCACTAATCTACAACCTTGACAGACTACACCATTTTCCCATCCCCATAATACAACTAATAGCCTCATTCCTAAACAACAAATCATTCCAAGTCCTAGTAAACACTGCATTGTCAAACACAAAACAAATAGAGGCTGGAGCCTCTCAAGGTTCCCCCTAACAACACGGTTATTCAGCAGAAACATCTCAATTTACGCAGATGATTTTTGCATATACATCTTCAACAAACATCATCTCAGACTAAAAAATCACTTACAGCATCATTTAGACCTCATCACTGGGCCGACGGCAACGATTGGAAAATAACAATAAACGACGACAAAACACAAGCAACACTAATTAGCAGAAAACGAAACAAAAATATTACAAGCCTCAGAACTGACGACGCAATTATAAGATGGAAAGATTCCGTAAAATACCTAGGAGTAACTATAGACAACAGACTGACTTTCACACAACATATGCTGATCTTCATTCACAAATACAGGAAAATATGTTAACAATGAACAAATTAAATAATGATCTACAGGATTTAAGGGAGGTAAACGCCAATATGTTATCTGCCCTAGAAATGTTTCAGGCTGATAATAGAGTATATGCAGACGGACTAGGATATACAAATAGGAACAAGGCAAGAGATGAAGCATCACTTCTGGAAGAATTGAAAAATCAAACACAAATGCCAACAATGGCGGAATAAGTGGAAATAATAGTGAAATGAACAACGACAAGGATACGACAATCAAGAACAATAATAAAGTAGTAAATAGTAACAACAGAGGAATTAACACAGTTAAAAACAAAAACAATTGTTCTTCCAACAAAAGTGATAGTAATAAATAAAACTACTCAGGAAAAGAATCCATCAAAGTCTCGGAAAATTCTTTTATTGGGAGATGAATCTATTTTGGGTTTGAATAGATCTCTGACCAAAACCTGTGTTGCTACGAAATTTAGTATTCAATCATTTATAAAACCAAATGCAATACAAGAACAGGTATTAGAGAACCTTGTTGGACTGACTAAGGATTTTACTGCAAGTGACTTTGTGATAGTGGAATGTGGTGCAAATGACTTGGTCAATGGTAAATATCCAAAAATGAGATTAATTAATAAATTGTGTAATTTTTTAAATTAGGTATATAAATAGATGTACTGAAAACTGTGTATTGTATGTTGACATTTGTAATAAGGCAGGTAGTAAATTAGGGAATAATAATGTTTCTCGGTTGTTATGGAATGTAATCAGTCAGGAACCCTCAACCCATATAAGGTACAAACACTGATACATGTCAAATGTGGTGAGAACCAGGAAGCATTATCTGGTGGGCCTAGGACAAATGAAATAGCTAATGATGCCTTGCAAGCTAGCAATACTATTTTAAGGTCGCTAGGTGTTAGTGACAGTGTTGAATTAATGGGGGATATTGATATGGTTAATGATGAGCCAGCTATTATTCACCGCATTCAAAATACAAGTGATCATTTAAATTTTCAAAAGGAAATCAGTATGCAAGAAATAATTTTAAAAAACTGCTGGTTTATTATCAAAATTGTAGAGGTATAAAAACTAAATTAGTAGAGCTAAAACTGAATCTGTTGAATAATAATACTTACAGAAACCTGGTTAAACTGTTCTGTTTATAACCAGGAATTTAATACGGATAAAGTAATATTTAGAAAGGATAGAGATCAAAAACTTACAGGCAAAAAATAGGGCGGGGGTGTGTTGATAGCTTTGAATACAAAAATTACACCTGTTCAATGTGATATATTTGATAATGATCTTGAAGCCCTATGTGTAAAAATTAGTCTTGACCAAAGAGAATTTCTGTATGTTGTAATTGTTTATTTTGTGCCCGATTGTAATGTGGATTTTTACCAGAGATTTTATCATTGTATTGAAACAAACCTTTTAGACTGTAAGTGTTTAATTTTAGGTGACTGTGTGCGACTTTAACAGTTTTTTAGCAATTACAAATTTTTTACAAATTAATACTGTGTATAATGTTTTTGATGTTTTGTTAGATTTGGTTATAGTAAGGTTATAATACAGAGCTCCTTGATAAAACTTGATGATGACCCATTGTTGCCTGTGGATCAATACCACCCGGTGCTCTCGATTGAGGTCAGCCTTGACCATAAGTTGGAGGAGTGTGAACAAATGAAAAACACAAAATTTTATTTTTAACAAGGCTAACTTTGGACAAATGTACAGGTTATTTAAAACCAGAAATTGGGATGGTCTTTATTGCTGCTGTGACGTTAACAAATCTGTAATGGAATTTTATCAGATTGTTAATGACATTTTTGTGGAGTGTGTTCCAATGTCGACCCAGGATGGGAGTGTTATTCCGGTATGGTATAATGGAGAAATCATTAAATTGATCAGAGACAAGGAAAGGTTTTTAGCTAAATATAAAAGAACTAAAATCAATTTTTGGTGGGATAAATATAGGGAGTTTAGGCAAAAAATTAAATTAAAAATTAAAAAAGCATTTGCTTTTTACATAAGTACTGCAGAGCAGAGTGTGATCCTAAGTATTTCTGGTCCTACATTCGCAATCAAAAGAATGATGCTAATGTGCCTGCTCAAGTGTCCTATAATGATCTTTCTGCATCTGGCACAGAAAATATTGCAAACCTGTTTGCTCGGTACTTTAGTTCTGTTTTTATAACTGAAGTCCCTGCCTATCAGGATAAGGTCCCTCCTAAAGATTATTTTTGTAATAGGGCCTTTTCGGAACAAGAGATTAGGAAAGCCATTAAAAAACTAAAGGGCATCAGATCTGTTGGACCTGATGGGGTCCCTGGATATATAGTTAAGGGCTGTGGCGATTTATTGGTAGATCCACTTCTTCATATTTTTAACCTTAGTCTACAACAAGGATTTATCTACAAAGTTCAACCTATCCTACAGATTGACGTATAAGTAAGGTAATTCCATTACATAAAAAAGGGCCTAAGCATGAAATAGTAAATTATCTGTCACTATCCTAAATGCAGTATCTAAGGTTTTTGAGATAGCCCTATTTGATCGATTATATGATGACGTTAAGTATAATATATCTAAATACCAACATGGCTTTTTACCAAATAAGTCTACATTAACAAATTTAATTACATTTTGTCAGTCTGTTCATAATTCATTTAATAAGAGAAAGCAAGTTGTTGTAATTTATACAGATATGGAGAAGGCATTTGATAGGGTAAAACATAGTCTTATAAATAAAATCTCTTTATCAGAATAATGTAACTAGTAATTTAATTGACTTGATTAGCTCTTACTTATTGAATAGGCAGCAGTATGTCGAGATCAAGGGTGCCAGATCTGATGTTTATATGAGTACGTATGGAGTTCCCCAAGGTTCCAATTTCGGACCTTTGTTGTTTTTGATTGCTATTAATGACATATGTTCTGTTGTTGGCAATTCAGAAACCTTATGGAAATAGATTCTATCGAGGATTGTGTTCGTTTACAAGCAAGTTATACAAACTTGTTGTAGACTGGTGTAATGCAAATGCATTTGGCTAGTATAGTAAAAAGTGCTCTGCTATGTCTCTTACACTCAATAGAAGTATAGTTGAATATACTTATAATATTAATGGTATACTGCTTGAGGGTTCCAACAATGAGAAGGACTTGGGCGTTATAGTTGACTGCAATCTGGCTTTTACGGATCACATTATTAATATGGTGAATCGGGCACATATAACAATGAGCTTCATCATCAGGTCCTCTAAAAGTTTTAATGTTGAGTGTTGTCTAAAATTATTTGACAGTCTGGTGTTGCCAGGGTTGGAGTATGGGAGCATGTCTCCACAATATGAAGTTTGGATTAAAACCATAGAACGCGTGCAGCGTAAATTCCTCAAATATGTGTTTTTTAGGAAATTTGGATATTATTCAAAACAAGGTTAAAATCATAAGTTATTATTAGAGAAATTTAATAGATTATCTTTGGAAAATCGGCGTATTTGCCTGGTGTATAGTTATAAAATTTTAACAAACAAAATTAATTCTCCAGAAATACTTTCAATGCTGGTAAATGTTGGAAATACAAGACAAAGAAAGACTTTCAATTTGGATTTTCCTAGGACAAACATGTATAAAAACTTCCCCATCTACAAAATGTGTTATTATTTTAATATTTCTGGTGGCTTAGATTTAGCTATAATTAATCTAGAAGCTTATACAAAACTTATGGAGGATAGACTGTATGCCTCTCAGACTCAGGCCTGAGTAATGGTGGTATTTGCATCTATTTTGTGGACTGATAAGTTTTTGTTGGGCATTAGGGTAATACATACTTATATTTATACTTTGTATATGGTGTCTGTAATTGGCTTTTTGGCTGTTGATGCTGTACTTAATAAATAAATAAATAAACTCCAAGATAGGCCAAGGAGTGGCAGGCAGCCATACAAGCACTCTCCTCACTGCTAGGCAAAAGGAGCAAAATGTCATTAAGGAACAAGCTGCTACTTTACAACCAAATAAAAAGACACGTATTTTATAGAGCCATCGCATATATTCATACAAGCAAATCTAACAAACGCAAACTACAATCCGTTCAAAATAAAACTACAAAATATGGTACGTAAGAAATACCGACATACACACAGACTTAAACATAGAACCGACAAAAGACTGCCTAAAAGACAAACACACAAAATGTATAGACCAAATACAAAATCCCAATAACCCACTCACTCATACGAGGACTATATGGTAAATACATAAATCCCAACCGAACGATATACAAAATCTCCTGAGCCCCCATAATTCCTCACAGCAAAGCCTTCTGGCTGGCTTCTAGCGACTCTTTCGTACTTGACGATGCTCCGACAATATCATTTCATTCCTTCGCATATTTCACTTTTCGAATGGCCCTCCGCTCGCTACGGGGGCTCAAGAAAAGGAAACTAACCAGGTGCTAACCCAATCTAACCCAAGACATACCCAAAAACAAGAAAAAAAAAGTTTAGAAATATAACCTTAAAAAAAAAAAAATTTAAAAACCCGGTGGGGTTTGAACTCGAGTCGCCGAAGTGAAGGCTAATCATGCAAACCCCTAGACCACCAGGGCACATACAAACGATTGGTTGCATCACGAAGACATGGCGCGCAGGTGCGCGCGCACGCATGGAATGAAATGATACTGTCACAGCATCCGCAAGTCTCTTTCGTCTATCTCTAGTCTCTACCCCCTTTTCCCTTATCTCTTCCCTTCTATTACGCATCATAAACATAATAACATCAACATAAACGATCAATTAGAGTTCTACTCGCTAAACGCACTAAGTCCATTTAAATATGCAGGCAGCGGTGGGTTATTCAGTTCCAATAATATTGACAGCCATCTCCGCAGTTATGAGTAGCCGTTTCCCGGACCACATCACAGAGCTTCAAAGTTGCGCGCGCATTGCATTGTTGACCAACCA
Organism: Pissodes strobi; assembly: GCA_016904865.1. Lineage (NCBI taxonomy): Eukaryota > Metazoa > Arthropoda > Insecta > Coleoptera > Curculionidae > Pissodes > Pissodes strobi. Next base: position 7,715 of record JAEQML010073394.1, on the reverse strand, counting down.
TATATCTTTGGGGTCTAACGAATTGCTGTCAACTGGTCTCGTATCTCAGTTGTTGGATGCTGTGTTTGCGATACGGCGGCCCGGGTTCGATTCCAGTGACAAGGCATGTATTTTTTATTTTTAATTTTAAGTGTAAAAAGTTTTTCTTTCATTTTGGGTATGCCTTGGGTTAGGTCCTGTTGGTTGCGCCCCTGGGACAGACGTGAGGTGTAATAATAGACATTTTTTGTCAACAGTGTGATGCGCGCGCAAATCTGAAGCCCTGTGATGTGGTCCGGGCAACGTCTTGTGCAGTTATGGAAGCTGTTAATAAGTATCAAACTATAGGTATCAACAGTTCAGATCTTATATAACTTGGCAACATTGTGAACGCGTTATCTAAAAAGGCAACAGTTCTCTAATTTAACAGATCTCGTTAAGCGCAATTCCGCAATTGTATAACCGCATAAAATGGACCTCGTTTGTATTTGATAGTATGAAATCCAACATGGCATAAAAATTGTTTATCCGAAAAAATATGCAGACACCAGATACATAAACTAATTCAATTTATTGTCGCCAATATTTTGGGTCAACTAAAAACTTTAGCGTAACGTCATTTGTTCTTACTTGAAAAGTTCACTTCCCAGTCCGGTTAACTCAGTATATCGAATCTTACTGCCTGGCTCCCTGTCCACATCAGCGGCTTCCACAATTAGTACCGTAGTACCGATATTAGCATGTTCTGCAAATTAAAAAAAATACGGATAATAGCATTTACGCGATGCCTCAATAATCAGCATGATTACCTGGTACGCTTCCCCTAAATTCAGTTTTGACAAACTGAGGAGGATTGTCGTTGACGTCATTGAGAACCACCGTGAGTTTTGCTCGGGCTGTGTAGTTGCCTTTCCCTAATTCTTTGGCAACTATGTAACATTCTACATAGTGTCTTGCTTCGTAGTCTAGTAGACGGTTGTCATGTACCTAAATATTTATTAATTCATCATAGGAGTGTGGTACAAACTCCTAGTGGCAAAAGAAATGCGACGTCTTGCACATTTTTTGGCGATTGTCGTCATAATTAAGAACATCTATCGCTATTTCTAAGTGAACAAATTGCGTTTCACGCATCTATCATCAGCAATTAAATGTAAGAAGAAAAAGCATAATTCCCTCATCCTATTGCCTTTAGATATGTCTCGAGCTAATATAACATAGATAATCTCCTAATACAAATTTGATCATATTAACTAATTTAAATATTGACAACACTTGTTGACACAGGGTATCAACGGTGCCGCTCTCATCTATCAAATATCAAGTTGATCTTAAATGTCAGCACTGACAATCGCACTAAAAATTTTAATATTTTTGAGGAAAGGCGTTTAAATCCCAACCAACAGAATTCCATGTAAGCAAGCCGTTCACATACACTATCTGGTAAATGTCGCTTACGTCATGATGATGTTTTCATAACTGGCATTTATAACCCATTTGGTCATAATGACTAAATGCAATAATGGCAACACTTGTTTACCACTTTGACACAGAGTATCAACTGTGCCGCAGCCGCTCTCGTCTATCAGACGTCTAAAATATCAAGATTGATAACCGAACTAAAAATTTCAATATTCTTGGAGAAAGATGCTTAGGTTCCATCTACAAATATAAACAAGCCATTCACATACATTTTCGGACAAAAGCACTTTACTTATTGAAGATGTCTTTATAACTGGCATTTAAGAGATTGTATTGTATCTGTACTACATTTGATCAATAATGACAACACTTGTTTACTTCTTTGACACAGAGTATCACCTGTGCCGCTCTCGTCTATCAAGCCCATTGTCTTTATATAACCAAAGATCAAGCACTAAGTTGATCTTAATTATCAAAATTGATAACCGCACTAAATATTTCAATATTCTTGGAGAAAAAGGCTCAAGTCCCATCTACAGAATTCCATATAAACAAGCCGTTCACATACACTATCATGAATGTGCCTTTATAACTGGTATCCTGTACTACATTTATAGTGGGTCAAAACAAACTTACGCTTATTTTAAATCTAGCAAAGCCTTCAACCACGCTCGGTAATATATCGAAAGTACCATTATTATTATCCAATTCTAATGTCACTACGTCACCAGGCTCTGTAGTGATCTCAGCTTGAGGCAAGTCCAAGAAAGTACCAACTGGCGAATTTTCGTCTAATAATGCGTGGTACTCTATGGCTCCGAATGTTGGCGATCCGAGAGTTACACCTGTAATTCGACTAGATTAGACTGGATGTTCTTAAATTAATATATTTAATTACATCCAACTAGGGAGAATAATTTACCCTAGTGCATTACCTGGAGGTATCAACGCCAATTGCACCGTCGTCGATTGTGACGGCGCTTCTTGTGGATTCGACCTTACTTCTTCAGCGGTGACCTTGAGGAGGATTAGCTGGTTTTGAGTTGGTAAGGATAGAATTTCAGCAATCGGACGAGCAAGAGCCAAATCACCTGCATCAAAAAATATCCAAAATTACATTGTTTTTAAAACATACCACAGGGTGTTCATATTTGGTTAACAGATAGAAACCTTGAACGAAAAAGCACCCGGCTACCCCCAGGCTACATTTTTCTCATTAAAACGACTATTGCTTTATACAAAATTTTATAAAGATATTAAACATATTTTAAAAGAAATTGTATAAATTTTTGAAGTAATTATTTGGAAAAATTCAAAGATGCATGATATTTCGACTGCCTCTTCATAGGAGTCACCGCACCGACTGGTGAGCCAAGAATTGGAGCATTGATGTTGACCAAAAAGTATCGATCTTAAGGTGCGTACAGATTTGGCGAGACGAGACGAGACGCGCCGCGAGCCGAGCCAAAATTTCAAGTGTGAACGGGGCTCGCGGTAGGCTCGCGAGCGTCTCGTTCCGATCCATCGCCAGTCGGTTTTTCGACGAAACATCAAAGGATGCTTGAGGATCAGTGTGGACGGCTATAAGTGCAGCGCGCTACGAGCCACGAGACGACTACGAGCGAGGGCCGACGAAACGACCACGTTTATTTTGTTATTTTGTTCAGTTACAAAGGTGGAGTGGACTGAGAATGCTCAGTTACAGCTGATAGAGCTCTATCAATAAAAATCTATGGAACCCCCCAAAGATAGAGATTATTATAGTTAAGAGTAAATGCTTTACCTGTCTTGAGCTGAAATTGGCTTTCTCAAAAATGTTTCCTTTTTAGATTTTTTTTTCCGATTTTTGATAAAATATTTTCGATCAGTTGGGGTCATACGGGTGAAGTTTTTATACTGTCCACTAACGTGCTGAAAGTTTAAATCTCTCAGCCTGACCTGATCTTTTTTTTTATATAGTTCAGTACTTCACCATCTTCGTTTTTTGTTTCTTTTCAAGGATGCTGCAATTAACAGTGCGCCGCTACATAATACGGCACAGGCTGCTGCGCTTTGGATTTCCGAAATATCCGCCATGTTTCCTCGATGACTCACAAATCACAAATAAATGAATAAATATGCTTTAGCTCGTCGCGATCTATGGATCGCAGTAAGGGTCGCGAGCGTCTCGATTGGTCGCTCGTGGCTCTTGGCGCGCCTCGCGCTAGTCTCGCGGCGCATCTCGGGCTCATCTCGCCTTTAGCCGTACGCACCTTTAGAGAAGGACATAGAGGAGAGGCGTAACAGCCATTAGGGAGCAGTCGCAGAAGTGTTACATAAAACTCAGCAATTTTTGGTGGCAAACAACGGAGGTGTCACCAGGTCATTGCCTTTTTTTTGTAGTTGATCCCAGTTCAACCCTGACAATTGAGTATCCCCTCTCTATCATTGTCTAAGTTATCAATATATCCCATATGAATATCCAAATGTATCGATACTTCCTCGTCCTAGGCGTTGTTCTTTAGAGCATCACCTCGTGGATCATTTTGTGGATCTTTCTAAATTGCATTTCCCTATGGTCATCCTTCCTACGTTCCTGGTTCTTTCCTGTATTCTCTGTGCTAGCGGTCTTGTCCCGGCATCTCTGTACAGCTGTCTCGTCGTCTTGAAATCCTCCCATCTGTAATTCATGATCGTCCTAAGCAGTATTTGAGTGAGTGGATTCTCTATGGCGGTCTTTGCTGCGGAGCTCCAAACAGGCGCGGCCTATCTGACTATTGGTCTGACGGTAAGTGTTGCAGAGTCTGATCTTGATATAGGTGTACACTCTGCTCGTTGCTACTCCTGCTCTTTTCCTGGCGATCTGCAAGTCGTCCTGGAACGACAGCTTCGCGTCCAGCGCAACTCCTAGGTACTTGACGGTGTTCTTGTCCTCTATCCGTGTCCCGTTGATCACGATAGGTGTCCTTTCTCTCCTGCGTTTTTGGTTGAAGTTGATCAGTTGGATCTTGTCTTCGTTGATCTTCAGCTTCCAGTTCTTGAAGTATTCCGCTATCTGCCTGACACGTTGCTCTATTCTCCGTGTGGCCGCTATTTGCTGGGTTAATGATGTATGTACGTCATCCGCGAAGAGTGCTATTTGGTTGTTCTGCTTCCTTGGTACGTCACTGATGTATGTATTGAACAGCGTCGGCGAGATCACGCTTTATTGACGGACGTCCTGTCCGTTAGGTAGGTCATGATGATTATCGTGATGGCCGGTGTTATCCTTGCTTCGTGCGTCTTGATGGCCATGGCCTCCCGCCATACAGTGTCATAAGCCTTCTCCAGATCCAAAAGTGCCGCTGTCGTGGTCTGCCTGGTATTGTTTGCTGTCATTCTATGGTCCACTATCCTCGCAAGCTGCATGGTTGTTGCTTTTCCTCGTCCCGAAGTGCTCTGGTATGATGGTTCCTAATGTTTGGAGCTCCGCGTTGATCCTTTTGTTGAGCACTCTTTCGAAGACCTTTCCACGGGTGGGTAGCAGGGAGATGAGTCGGTACGATGAGGTTTGACTCCTGGCCTTTCTTGGTTTGGCGATGACGATGATTCTGCAATTTTCCTTGTCCTCGGGAAGTAGTGCAGTCTGATCGAGGATTCATGATGTATGTTAGCTGGACAAGGACTTTATTTGGCAGGAACTTGGCCTTCATGATTATTCCGTCCGGTCCTGGCACTTTGTACGGACTGGCCCTGCTTATGATCCTTCTTAGCTCTATGGGGCTCGTGATTATTCTTTTCATGTCCTGCAGTAGCAGCGCTGCGATCTCGTCGATGTCCTCTGCACTCTTCTTTTTGTCCTGTCATCTGATTCTCAGGCTGCTGATATTGGCGAAGTGTTCCATGAATGCCTCCGCCTTTTCTGTCCTGTTCGTGATGTGTTCTACGCCGTCTCTTGTCACTTTGGTCAGCGGGACTGTCCAGGGGCTGTTCTTGTTCTTCATTTTCTTTATGTGCTTTCAGAATCGGCTTGCGGCTATGATTCTGTTGTTCCCGGCATCGTTGTTATATGAATCCAACATGGCTCGAATAAGTTCGCACTCGTCCAGGTAAGCTGCTCTGTCATTAGGGTCACGTATATTCTGATATGTCCTGCGTAGTTGGTTCCTTCTCGCGATCTGTTCCTGAATATGTAGGAGCGGCTTGTCCTGCTTGAGGTCAGGGTTCCTGGGGATGTTGTTTTCCTTTGCAGCGCTTATAATCCTGGTCATAACGTCTATGGCTTCATCTATCTTTTCAGGAGTATCCAAGTCGCGAGTTGTACGTAACTCCGCGTTGACTTCTCTCCTGAAATTTGTCCAGTCGGCGGTCTTGTAGTTGTACGTGACACTAGAGGCTGCGAGGGCTGACTGATGCATCGTCTTGAACAGACTGCAGTTCCGTCATGGTGGTTGCTGTGGCGTAGATGCCCCTTGCTACTCCTATGTCGAGCGTGGCATCGCTGGCATTGCGCAATTCTTGTCCTTCTGTCCGGAATTATGAGGTGGGCGTCGTGCCTGAGTCTCGTGATTTTGGACATGTCTTGAGTTGGTTTGGGTTGACTTTTGTTCCCAAACCGACCGAAGGGCAATGCATAGGTTCTGAAGGCCGTAACAAAATACTCTACAATTTACGGATAGCAGTGGATAGGGCAACTAATCAGCCTGCCATAACGCATGACCTTCAGCTTACCCATGTCTTTACGGTGCAATAAAATGTTTTCAAGTACTCTGGTGGTTCAGTGGTTAGATGTTGGGTCTGTGATACGGCGGCCCGGGTTCGATTTCCATGGATGTTTTCTTTTACCTTTTTAAGGTTATGTTTGTAAAAATATTTTTCTTCATTATGGGCATGCTTTGAATTAGTATTGATTAGTTTTTGTTGGCTGCACCTCTGTAGCGAGCGAAGCGAGCAGATGGTCATGCGTGTAGAGAAATGTTAGACATTCTAAAATAGTAAACAAACCCTCTAAATAGTAAGTAAACCAAGTCATTGCGATATTGGTCAGACTCATTAGTTGCTGTACTGCGGCTAGTTCAAAGTCACTTTACATATCTTCCCTCGTAATGACGTGGCCCGTGTCGCCCAATAAAAACTTGAAATAATGCATGGAATTTATCCACTCGGTCCCTTTCACGTTTCACGTCGTGGCGAGGCCATTGAACAATCGGTGGCGGGGCCGTTGCATTCTGTTATTAAATATTTCCGATTTGAAGGCTGGAAAAGCTCGCGTGCCGAAAAGTTTTTCCATGGAAATGGAGAATTTTAAAATGGAAAGTTATGCGTGTTTCTACCGCCATGGACTTATTATTGTTTTCGGTTAAAACTGATTTGACGGCAGTAGTAAATCTTATCCGCAGCGTCGGTTTTAATTTTAATTTTTCCTTTAGGGCTGACCGACATTCTTTGGAAAATCGATAGTTTTGTGTAATAAGAAACAATTCACATGAGAAAAACACGGGGGTTGTTTAGATATGAATCGGAATTTGCTATGAAAATATAAATTTCCTTAAAATATACGACACTCACTCTTACCGAAATTGCCCATCCCATTACATTAAAAACTGAAAAAGCAACTTTGCTGCATTGTCTGACTTTCCTGCAAAACCATAACTTTTTAATTTTAAATAGAACATCACAAAATATAATTCTTATTATTCTCACTATTTTTTAAAATCTTGAAATCCGTATTATCAGACACTTACTTACATACTAATATTGAAATCCCTGCTCATTTATAAATCAAAAAAGAACTTACGTAACTGAATTCCTTATTTAGCACTTATTCTTTAAAATCTTGAAATCATTATTATCAGACACTTACTTACATACTATAATATTGAAATCCCTGCTCCTTTATAAATCAAAAAAGAAATTACGTAACTGAATTCCTTATTTAGCACTTACTCTTTAAAATCTTGAAATCAGTATTTACAGACACTTACTTACATACCATAATATTGAAATCCCTGCTCATTTATAAATCAAAAAAGAAATTACGCAACTGAATTCCTTATTTAGCACTTACTTTTTAAAATCTTGAAATCCGTATTATCAGACACTTACTTACATACTAATATTGAAATCCCTCCTCATTTATAAATCAAAAAAGAAACTACGTAACTGAATTCCTTATTTAGCACTTACTCTTTAAAATCTTGAAATCAGTATTTACAGACACTTACTTACATACCATAATATTGAAATCCCTGCTCATTTATAAATCAAAAAAGAAATTACGTAACTGAATTCCTTATTTAGCACTTACTTTTTAAAATCTTGAAATCAGTATTATCAGACACTTACTTACATACTAT
>MU195682.1:0-13874 GCA_016904865.1 Pissodes strobi | reverse complement strand
ATAACGTATCGGATGACTAAAAGAATTTAAGACTAAGTGAAACTAACCGAAAGTTTATTGGAAAACTAACTTAAACTAACCAAATCTATTAAAATTGATTATAATGTATCGGAACCGCTTTAAATGACTAAAATAAGTTAAGAATAAGTGAACTAACGGAAAGTTGGTTCGACCACTAGCCCAAACTAACCAAATCTACTAAAACTGATTATAACGTGTTGGAACCGGTTCAAATGACCAAGGTATAAGTTAAAACTAAGTGAAACTAACGGAAACTTGATTCGACAATTAACCAAAACTAACAAAATCTAATAAAATTGATTATAACGTATCGTAACGGGTCCAAATTACTAAAATAAGTTGATACTAACTGAAACTAACCCAAAATAGATTGGAGGACTAATCCAAGCTAACCAAATCTATTAAAATTATTTATAACGTATCGGAACCGCATTAAATAACTAAAATAAGTTGGGAATAAGTGAAACTAAACGAAAGTTGAATCGACAACTAACCCAAACTAACCAACTCTATTAAAATTGATTATAACGCATCGGAATCGGTTCAACTCATTGAAATAGTTAAGACTAAGTGAAACAAACCGAAAGTTAAATCGAGGACTAACCTAAACTAACCAAATCTATTAAAATTGATTATAATGTATCGGAAACGCGTTAAATGACTCAAATAATTTGAGAATAAGTGAAACTAACCGAAAGTTGGATCGACGACTAACCCAAACTAACCAAATCTATTAATATTGATTATAACATATTAGAACCGCTTTAAATGATTGAAATAAGTTGAGAAAAAGTGAAACTATCTGAAAGTTGAATCGACGACTAGACCTAAGTAACCAAATCTACTAAAATTGATTATAAAGTATCTGAACCGGTTCTAATGACTAAAATAGGTTGAAACTAAGTGAAACTAACCAAAATTTGATTGAACGACTAACCGGATTAGGTTGGTTAGTTCGGGTTAATCGTCGATTCAACTTTCGGTTAGTTTCACTTAGTCTCAACATATTTCAAATATTTGAACCGGTTCTAAGACGTTACAATCAATTTTAATAGATGTTATTAGTTGGGTTAGTCACCAAATCAACTTTGGGTTAGTTTCTCTTAGCCTTAACTTATTTTAGATATTTGAACCGGTTCCGATACGTTATAATGATTTTATTACATTTGGTTAGTTTGGGTTAGTCGTCGATTGAACTTTCGGCTAGTTTCACATAGTCTCAACTTATTTTAATCATTTGAACCGGTTCCGTTACGTTATATTCAATTTTAATAGATTTGGTTAGTTTGGGTTAGTAGTCCAATCAACTTCCGGTTAACTTCACTTATTCTCAACTTATTTTAGCCATTTGAAGCAGTTCCGATACGTTATAATCAATTTTAATAGATTTGGTTAGTTTGGGTTAGTGTTCAATTAACTTACGGTTAGTTTCACTTATTCTCAACTTATTTTAGCCATTTGAAACGGTTACAATACCGACGTCATTATCGATTCTAATAGATGTGGTTAGTTTGGGTTAGTCGTCGATTCAACTTTCGCTTACTTTCACTTATTCTCAACTTATTTTAGTCATTTAAAGCGGTTCCGATACGTTATAATCAATTTCAATAGATTTGGTTAGTTTGGGTTAATCGTCGATTCAACATTTGAGTAGTTTCACTTTGTCTCAACTTATTTTAATCATTTGAATCGGTTCTGATACGTTATAATCAATTTCAATGGATTTGGTTAATTTGGGTTAGTCATCCAAACAACTTTCGTCTAGTTTCATTTAGTCTCAACTTATTTTAGTTATTTGAACCGGTTCCGATACCTTATAATCAATTTTAATAAATTTAGTTAGTTTGGGTTAGTCGTCGCATTAACTTTGGATTAGTTTGGGTTAGTCGTCCAAACAACTTTCGGCTAGTTTCACTTAGTCTCAACTTATTTTAGTTATTTGAACCGGTTCCGAGACGTTATAATCAATTTTAATAGATTTGGTTAGATTGGGATAGTCGTCCAATCAACGTTCGGTTAGTTTCACTTAGTTTCAACTTATTTTAGTCATCTGAATCGATTTCGATACATTATAATCAATTTTAATAGATTTGGATAGTTTGGGTTAGTCGTCGATTCAACTGTCGGTTGGTGTCAGTTATTCTCAACTTATGCTAGTCATATAAAGCGGTTCCGATACGTTATAATGATTTTATTACATTTGGTTAGTTTGGGTTAGTCGTCGATTGAACTCTCGGCTAGTTTCACATAGTCTCAACTTATGTTAATCATTTGAACCGGTTCCGTTACGTTATATTCAATTTTAATAGATTTGGTTAGTTTGGGTTAGTAGTCCAATCAACTTTCGGTTAGCTTCACTTATTCTCAACTTATTTTAGCCACTTGAAGCAGTTCCGATACGTTATAATCAATTTTAATAGATGTGGTTAGTTTGGGTTAGTGTTCAATTAACTTTCGGTTAGTTTCACTTATTCTCAACTTATTTTAGCTATTGAGTTTGTCGTCGAATCAACTTTGGGTTAGTTTCACAGTGCCAAAAGATATTTAATATTTATAAAGCATTCCGTTATCGTTATATAATATGTACTTATAAAAAAAATCTGATACCTAGACGATTTTTCCGGTCTCGACCTTCACCTAATTTTATTAACATATCTATTCACTAATCCGACTATAGATTTCTCCTATTTGCCTTTGTATTTTTCATTGCTTCGTATATATTTCCACCGAAGTCCGAATAAAATATTAAAATAGAAATAAAATTAAGGATTTGCACAAATCCGACTCTGTTCTGAACACTCTGCCTACACACGAACGACTGATTAAACTAAAACGCTCTACATGCTGCCAACAATCTGCGGATTTTCGGCGGCTGGCACAAAATATTTGGGGGAGTGGAGCTACTAGTTTACATATACTTTGCTATAAGCATCTACTTCTGGATGAAGGTCTCTTCCAAAATTGCCTGTGTCCATCTGTTAATGTAATGATTAGTCTTATTGATTGAAGTGAAAATTTCTTTAGGCGCTTCCAGCATACTTTTTCATGGGAAGTAAATGAAACTGAGTCATCACGTAACGGTCGTTCGGATATTTTTAACGCTAATAATTTTTTCCCGAAAACTGCTGCAAGTCGATAATTTTTTCCCGAAAACTGCTGCAAGTCGAAATTAGGCATTGAGAGCAAGCGAGTCGATTTTCCGTTTCCAAATTGTTACGTCACATGTGCAATTTTTCTAAATGTTGCTTTGATATACTTGTAGATCCTTTACTGATACGACCTGAATGCCATGACGCCAGACCTTGGTTGGCGTGCGGGTTATATAGCTAAGATTCGGAATCGATTTACGCCAGGTGAGAAGAGATGATAAAAAAGCACTTGTCTATTGGTCAGAAACTGAACCCATCTCCGCCCAGCGTCCTCATATGAAGACGCTTGGAATTTCGAGCCGTCAAACTACAAATGCTTATCCATAGATTCTATTTATAGAATGTTCGATAAGCACGAACGTATTTCTTTGCCGGCCGTATATCAGTTTAGTCTAAAGTTTGTTCGAAGAGTTACTACCGTCGTTTGTGCGCTGTTGATGCAGCAATCAACTAAGTTTTTATGGGTTTTCAAGGTAAATATATTTTTTATACAGTCTTAAGATTGTAAAAGTATACGATTTTTACCTTTGAAATTTTTGCAACCGTTTTTTTTTCAAATTCAATTCGTTATAATAGTATCCTCAAATGAGGACGCTGGGCGTCAAACACTTTTTCCTGCATTTTCAGAATGAATAGAAAACCCGTTCTTACGTTAGAAGAGGCGGCTGTGTATGCTTTCTCTTAAGAAATTGAGGTGTCGATGAACTAACGGACGAAGAAGATTTCGATGAAGCAGAACTGGAGATACCGTCGGTTTTAAATGTTCCTGGAATGGTAGAAGTTGAGTTACCATCTGATGAAGATTCTAATGATGATATACCATAGTAAGTATTAGCAAGACAGAGTTCATTGTAGGCTCCAAGCTCATCCAAACTAAGCTCGGATGGAGACAAACCAACATCAAAGCGCAAAAAAAAAATAAACTGCGAACTTATATGGCAAAAACTCATCCTCAGTATAATGAATGAATTGATTTAGATACACCGAATGTCATCTTTGATTCTATGAAGTCAACATTATCTGATATTAGTATGTTAGAATTTTTTTGCTGTCGATGTTTATCAGCTAATGGTGGAGGACACGATTCGCTACGCAACCGTCCAAAAATACGACGTCGACATTGAAGACATGAAAATGTTTGGGCGTTTTCTAATATTTTCCGAATACCGTACGCTTCCTAGTGAAAAAGATTACTGGTCGGATGCTGAAGATCTTGGAATACCTTCAGTTAAAAATGCAATGAGTAGAAACCAATATTTGGAACTGAAATCAACCTGACATTTCGAAGATAATACAAAAGTTGCTGATAATAAGGAAGATAGATCTTTCAAAATAAAGCGTCTTATTGATATTGTAAATAAAAGATTTTGGAGGTGGGGAGTACTCAGGAAATACTTATAAATTGATGAAATGATGGTTAGATGCTATGGCCACCATAGACTCAAGTAATTTATACGTGGGAAGCCAATAAGGTTTGGCTACAAACTTTGGGCCTTATGTGGTAGTGCGGATATTGAATCAATTTTTTTTTTATTGTGGAAAAGGAAATATTCAGGAACAGGAACCATTAGGAACAAGGGTAGTCAGAAAAAGTTATTTGTAGTAGAAGATCCTAAATGCTACACAGTTCATTCTGACAATTATTATATAGCTACAATTTATTTGCTCTTTTGAAAGAAGCTTTCCGAACAAGTGAAACAGCCCAGGATAACTGAACAGGAAAATGTCCCTTAGTACCAATGAAAGGAATCGAAAAGTCTAAAAGAGGTACGAGGAAAAAGTGGTGCTGGTGTTTATTTACCCGTATTTTAAATATGGCGGTAGTAAACTTACTGCAGCCTAAAAGTATCACATCAGTCAAAGAATTTTGAAGAAATATAGCAGTTGCATATCTGAAATTAGGTCACGCAAAAAGGTAGACCATCAGCCAGTGTATTTTCCAAGGTTCTAGTTTATGATAATGTGCGTTTTGACAGCTACAATCACATCATGGATAAACGTGAAAAACAATGGCGCTGTTAGTTTTTATCTTGCAATACAAAGCTAATAACATTTTGCAAAAAAAATAACATAACTTTATGTATAAATGGTTTTGCTACATTTCATGATAAAACATCCCTAACCCAAACTACATTGCTCCACCATAAACAAAGTTATAAACGCAAATATTGGAAAACAAAATAAATAATTAAAATATCTAAATTGTTTGATTTACGTGGAGAAATTATCAAGGGCACGCCCAGCGTTCCCCAATGTGGACAGCCCTTACCTTTGTTACTAGTATACATCTTTAGGGTTAGAAGGTTATTATGTTATTAAACGACTATATTATGCAGCAGTTATGAATATTTTAAATAACTAACGGAAAAAAAATAATTTTGGTGTTAATGGGTTAATGAGCTTACCCTATCCCCGATTACTAAGGTGCGCATGTCCTTTCAATTGAGAAATATTTTTTAATTGTTTATAGGTCTTTGGTCCCTGTTTTATATTATAGTTGGGATAGATTCTACTATGAAAATTATCTTTCACAGAACTCTGACAAATGTATAGTAGATTCGACTTTTACTACTGCAGGTGGGTAACCCCCAAGTCCACGCTAATGTGTGCTGCAAAACTCAGGTTTGGGTAGGGAATATAGGTGCAGGTTAGGACCTCAAATAAGGTTTACACAAGTCAATAAAATTGTCATCACATTAAGAAGTCTTAAGATTAAGTAATTCAATAAGACAGTTCTTAAAATTATTTAACACTCAAAAAAAAGGTTTAAAATACACTAAAGATTATTAAAAGATTAAAACTAGTTAAAAACAATATGGAACAACACGAAACTAACAGACAAAGACAAAAATATTTTAAGAACCATTGGAAGTTATTTCATTAGTTAAGAAGTCTATTGGGTCATATAAAGGCTTCTTTAAGAGTGCCTGACGAATCCTGCTCCTGAAAATACCTCTGGGTTTTGTTTTTAAGGAGTCTGGAAGCTTGTTGTAAAGCTTTACAGCCAAGTATCTCGGCCTACTGCGACACCACTCAAGCCTACGCAGCAGACCAGCAAGCAGTCCATTGGAGCGGGTGGCATAACCATATTTCTCATCATTTGTAGCGAATTTTTCTAGATTGTCCTTTATATAAAGAAGGTTTTTTTGTTTGAAAACATTTGGAAAAGTCATGATGTTTAACTCAATGAACGTTTGTGTGCAGAGATACTCCAGACCACCAACAACTCGCACTGCCTTCCGCTGTAAGGCAAAAACCCTGCGCCACAGCGGGCCATGACCCCATGCCAGGATCGCATAGGACATAACATAATGAAACATGGCAAGATATACAGGCCTTAACACACCCACGGACACTATCCCTGACAAATTGCGCATCGCGTATATGCCGCTCCTCAACTTCTTTGTCAACCATTCTATATGTGCATCCCACTCAATACCACTCATCTCATCTGTACCCCCAAAACGGCTAGTCCCACGTGACAATGAACATGCCTGTGCATCTCTGAAACAGAAAAGGAGATGGCTAGTCTTGGATTCATTTAATACTGAGCTATTTTTTCGAACGAGTATCTGGCCCTCGACTGTGCCTCACCTGTGCCACCCACCACTTGAGGTTCCCTGATTGAGATGGTAGTATCATCGGCAAACAAGATAATAATGCTCCGTTACCCGGATATGGGAATGGTTATTAATATAAACCAATAAGAGGCCCATTGCAGATCCTTGTGGCACCCCAGTGTTCATAAATCTTGTGTCCGGCGACACTCCATCCACCACTACCCTTTGAGTTCGTCCTTCCAAATAGGATGATGTTTTTTATGTGCGATATACAGTCGAAGGCCTTGCTTAGGTCGCAGAAGATGGTACCAATATGTTCTTTGTTTTCAAAACTATCCATAATGAATGACGACAGATTTAAAATAGCTTGGATAGTATTACGTCCCGCCCTAAACACAAACTGCTCACCACAGAGTAGTGAATTTGCCTTGAGAAATAGCGCCACTTTCGAAGACATACATTTTTCAAACATTATTGCGAAAATTCAAAGTAGGGAAATCGGACGATAGTTAGAGACATCCGTCTTATCTGCTTTCTTAAAGATGGGAATCACATTGGCTTGTTTAAGACAGGAGGAAAAAATACTCTCCTTGAAGCAAAAATTGATAGGTTTTGTCAGTGGTACTACAATGAGGTCCTTGATGACCTTAATAAGTTTAACACACAAACCAAGATTATCACGTGCATCTTAGTTTTTTAAGTCCATTACAACTCCTGTAACTTCAATATAGCTCACCTCCCCAAATTCGAAATGTGCTTATCGTTGCACGTGTAAGGTTTATAATCGCCTGCGTTGACTGCTCGCGTTGCCTATAATTTGTCTTTAATGTTTACATAATATTTTGCAAGTTCAAACTTAGGATAGGATGATATGTACTTAGTAGTTTGAGCATTTTAGTAGTTCACAATGTGATAAAATGTTAATAATTTACATGACATTTTCTGGACACGTTTCTTGCGAACTGTATTGAAATTGATGAGAATCGACAAATAACGAGTATTTTTTTATGAATATTTTTGAAAAAGGCGTCATTTTGGGTCGTTCCAGCGCCCTAACAAAGATCGAAAGAAAACGAGAAGATAAATCGATAGGAGATCGATATCGGAAAAATGGACTTTTGAGGAAAAATATAAAAACATCGATATATAGGTAAAATAAATGAAAGTTTTAATTTTTTTTTTCGAGAGAAGTATTTTTTTTTAATAGAAAAGCTGATTACTTGACGAGAATCGAGGCCAAAATCGTACAAGAAGACACTTTAGGAATGATGATGTCTTTTATACAGAGTGAGTTAGTCGAATTTAAAGTTTTTGCCATTTCGAGTTTTGAGACGACACGTCACCATATAATAATTTATTAATAGAAAACCGGATGAGCAGGAGCAACAAAACCTAAGCCCATTGCAGAAGAGGAGGTTTACGAGTACAAAATACCAAAAAATTGCATCGATACGATCGAAAATGTCAAATTGGTTTTTTTTTTATTTTCAGTTTGTATAATTCACTTTAATCGTACCACCGAACATTAACAAGAGACTAGAAGGTCCACTCTTAGTCGGCACTTTTAAAGGAGCGCTTACAAAGACGAGATACCAGACTTTAGACGAAACGGGGTGACACGTGGTACATGGCCTGAACAGTTAACCAGCATTTCACCAGGTTCCGAGACGGGGCAAGGTGGGGAGCGCTGGGGGCGGGGCTTAGACTGAACCTTCTAGTCTATTGTTAATGTTCGGTGATCGTACATGCCAACTAACGCATTAATATTTTGAAAAAACATCACAGGCTTCTCAACCTTGATATTTTTGCAATAAAAAAGTTCTGTAACGAGTGTCCGTACGAGATCGGGAAATACGATAAAATAGATCTAAAAGGCAAACATGCAGAAAATCGTAAAAAATACTCATACTTCGGCATTTTTACTTTTGATGCATTATCGGAAATTTGAAGTAATATGTGTTTCAATAATATTGAAATGACATTTAGGCTAAAACATGTAGATTTATACGTTTAAATCCATGAAATCTCTTTGCAAACTGCCAGAAACTGAAAAAAATGGGTCAGCATCGGAAAATTTGGGCATTTCTGGCGGATTTCGCGGTAAATTTTAAGTAAATTTCAGCATAACGGTGCATACAGCTCTTGCAGTACGTAAGTGGATTTATTTGCCTGATAGTTCTTTAAAATGATTTGAATCCGAGAAAATGAACCAAGATCGGAAAATTTGGAAATTTTTCAAGCTAAAAACAGCTATTTCTGCCGTTTTTATAGAGATTTGAGGTAAAATTTTACTTTAAGCATATAACCTAGGACTTGATAGGCATTTCTTAGACATTTTTTGATGCCTCTGAAGTTTTCACTTCTGTCGTATGGTCTTAAGCACACAAATAATTTTTTCTCAATATTATAATTTACAAAATTTAAATTATTAGTTATTCTCTTGTAATTACCAGACAAAGACAAAAATATTTTAAGAACCATTGGAAGTTATTTCATTAGTTAAGAAGTCTATTGGGTCATATAAAGGCTTCTTTAAGAGTGCCTGACGAATCCTGCTCCTGAAAATACCTCTGGGTTTTGTTTTTAAGGAGTCTGGAAGCTTGTTGTAAAGCTTTACAGCCAAGTATCTCGGCCTAATTATTCTAATATTTCAAGCTAATTACGATAAAAATTAAATCATACCTTACTCGGTTCTTCGTAACAAAGCACCGAGAAAGCAAGCTACAATAGTTTTGATCTAGAGTGAAAGAAACAAAGAACTTAAATAACGAGCGGTATATTTCACGAGGCTTTTGTGCGACGCCGAAATAAACATCCGCACAATGGAGCATTGGGCCACATTAATAATGAAAGCGACTTATAAATGTTTCAATTTAAATTATCACTGCATCGACCACTCCGAATGGGATTTCCAGATATATGGATGAGCTCGTAAAATATTCTCCATCCATAAGGGTTCTAGAAGTATTTTACAGAAACACTTTTTTTTTATAAAAATATTTGCTGCCAATATTTTATTAGAAATGAAACACGCATGTTGAATTTTCTTCACATACTAGCTTTATTATAAACTTTATAAGAAATGTCCAGCAAAGCCATTCTGCTGACATGTTTAAATTATATCTCATATCATATAACACATTTAACCCAATTTTCCTTATGATTTACTGTTTTTAATTCCTGTTTTGGTAAGGCAAAACTAAAAAGCAGTTTTTAAAAAATACTGGTTAATTACAAATTTAAATAGATTTTTCAAATGAGCAGCATTTTATTTATGGAAACGCCGCGCCATGTACGGTAGGACTTTCCTTCGAAAAACTATGGCCGTTACGATATATTGTGAAATATGGGGAGCAATGACACAAACAGAAATATTTCAATGAGGTGATATTTTTTAAGAAATACCGATAGAAATATGCGTCTAGTATGAAATTTGTTCTAAAGCGTATTTCTTGTAGCATTTCTGTAATAACCAACCCTTCGAAGCAGCCCTCAATGTTACATATTTAATGGATTTTATCGGAATATTAACTTATAGAGAAGCTAAAAATTATTCGTTCTCTTTTATGCACCAAACCAATAGTAATGGAGTTTGAGTTATATTTCTACTTAAAAAATAATACATGTAGCTTTTTTACTTAATCGCTATAAATGTATCATAATAAATTTTGTTGAGCCAGGTTTTTACATATTTGCAAAAAGCCATAGTACAATAGGTAATACAAATAGAAATGGAACGTTATAGGGAGCGCAAAAAGGAGTCATTTGCTCAGAAATATTTAATTAGAGTAAAATAAATCTATGCTAGTTCATCCTAGCGGGTAAAAGAAATATTTTAAATTATTCAAGGTAATTGAATTTACAAGAAAAATAAAAAATATATTATTACATTCTCTGTATATTTACTTTTCTTCGGTAAATATAAGCTATATTGTAAAAATTTAAAGATATGTTACGAAATAACATATTTACCGAAAATTAAGTAAAATCAGGGATATTTTTGTCTATAAAAATTAACTTTTCATAGATTTGCAGTAACAATGCGATACAGTACTCTTCGATAAACCTTGCAGATGCCCTTCTGTAGAATACTATGCTTTATTCTTAACTTGTATAACCTTTTGTTCTATGCGAAACACTTACGAAGTTTATCTTTTCAGAACTAAAATCGGAAAAACCATAAAGAAAGTATCTATATTTTTTTAAAGCTGGCATTTGTAACGTTGTAAATGTTGCAAAATCCGGTAGTGCAATTTTCCCTTTACCTGGTCGATTTGTGTTGTCGATACTCCCGCTACCTTACTTCCGAGTACAATACACCCAATACACCAGTATCGAGGAATGCTGTTCCGAGTCGCTCGAAGGATTACCTATTGGGATCGCTCCCTTGACAAATGTGATACATATTATGTTATGTGGGATTTGATGAGCACTCGTCTGGACACTCAAGGCGAGCGGACAGTTTGAGTGTATAAAATTATATTTTTAATTTTCGGCAATGAAGTCTAAATTTAAATTGAATTAATTGGCAAGTGAGCTACTATGTGTATTTTCTGAAATTATCGGCCATATGATGTATGACGAATAGTATGGTTACCCTTCCTATGAAAAAAGGTTTGTTACATGTTAGTGTGTCTATATTTGATGGTTAAAATTATTTATAATTTAACTAGGGTGTTTCTGTGGGATAGAATTTCCTCCCTTGGGGCTGAACGGATAGAGGTCTTTTGTCGAGGTAATATGACCACATGGTGAAAACGTAGCTTCGCAGCAAACGCCGCTGGATTCCATGTCTGCAAATCTACTAGATACCAGCAGGGTCTACCCTTTTTTAATTAATGACCATTTATTATCTTTATTATCGTTATTTACCGTTTAGTTTAATCAAGTTACCGTTAAACGACTGTAGGTCGTCTGCTTACATTTACCGTTTGGTTTTACTAAGTTACCGTTAAACGACTGTAGGTCGTCTGCTTACATATATCGTTATTTATCATTTTGACTAATGGACTTACTGTTAAACGACTAAAGGACTTTTGCTTTATATATCGTATCTTTTACCGAAATTACCGATAATGAGCTAAAGGCTTTCTGTTATCGTGTATCATTCGTGATTGAATGCATTTAGTCAGACCTTTGAGGATTCAACATTTAATTGGTATTTTAGAGTAGCTCAATCAACAAAGGAGTGTAGAGTGCGTGAGCAGCGATCTAAGCGATTTCTTCAGAAATCTTGTTCCGGGTGCTTAGGGAGCTCGAACGCTGCGAAAGCTCTGACGTCTAGGTGGTAAGTCGGAGGGGGGGGGGGGAGCACAGGGAAGGTCCCATTTTTTAGTTTTTCTCCTATATCTCCAAAACATGTATCGTACGGAATTTTTTTCTTACATGACATGAAAGCGTATGAAATTATCTACAACTATCATTCCATATACATTTTTCGTATTCACAACCGTTTGCGAACTACACGCTCGAAAAAAGTGAATATTAAAAAGAAATACCTCACATTTTTCATCAAACATTCCTTCATATCGTTTAAACTATTCATCTGAGGAAAAAACCCTCTTTTAGAAAGTTGTAGAGAATTTAATTCCCTTTAAGAATAGCTATACATATACCAATATATCTCCAATGAAAGACATCGATACCTGTGAAACAAGAAGATTTTTTGTCTAATCCTACGTCCTTACTACAGACAAAGCTTCATGGGATACACATTCTGCAGGCCACCGATGATGTGGACATACTTATCGTAAATACTGCTGTGGATCAATCCACTTACAGACCTGTGGCTGTTGTTGGTGAGGATGTAGACCTCGCTGTTCTTTAGATAGCTTCCCCTTCTGTCCGCCCAAAAGATGCCGCAGCGTGGATTTGAACACATCCTATTCTTACATTCGTTTACCGGCTGTGACACAGCATCTTCAAGTTTAAGGAAAAGGTGGGCTTGTCAAAATTATACTTAAAGTCACAAACCATCAAAAAAGCAGCAGTTACTATTTACAACCCCTCTTTCACTCGCGGCGACGTTACAGAGGATGGGAAGATGTGATTTCTCAAATGATATGGGGCACCAGCAAGTCAGACACCCTCAAACAGTACCGCTTCCAGTCGTTCATGAGGTCAGTGGCAAATATTAAGCCTGACATCAGCTCCCTCCCACCAACTGAGAGCGCAGCTAAGCAGCATTCCAGGCGCACCAACCACCAAGTGCAGCACTGGCTAGGGAACGAGGTGCCCCCTCAAGAGTGGGGTTGGAAACACGTAGGAGGCACCCTGTTGCTAAATACAACAGAACATCCACCAGCATCGGAGCTCTTACTGAAAACGATATTTTGCTGCTGTACCAAGGATTGTGTTTGTGGCATAGGTGGAAGTCGGAAAGCACTGCCAAAGAAATTGTCTTAACAGAGTGCCTATTTACGACGAGGAGGACGATGAAGATGACGTAGAGCCCCTTGAGCAAGAACCACTCACAACTAAGCACGAAAATGCCGCAAATGAAGAACCCTTGCCAGGACCATCACGGCCGAAGAGAATGAAAACTTCAATACATTACTTACCTTATATGTGTCTTATTTTTAATATCTCTAAAATAAAATTTGCTGCGAAATTAGGGAATTTTTGAGATAATAAATTTATTATCAGTAAATATTCTTTTTACATTATGTTTTTAATATTTTGTATTTTTTACCCTTGTCAACACTATGGATTTCTCAAACTGTTTAGGTGACCAGAAATCAGAAGAAGTTTGGCAACACAGCCCAAATATTATAGCGTGGCTAGGCGAGTTTATCATCAACGAAGACAAAGAATAATTGAGAACTACAGGTCAAATATCAAATTATCAAATGAGAGAGTGAGTGAGATAAGAGATGCGAGTTGGCTTACTGCTGACAGCTGGAGTCTATGTGAAAGTTGTTAATATTGAAATAAACAGTTTAATTTGAATCCAGGCGGATGTTTTGGTAAGCTAAGGTCAATTTTCATGATATTCTTATCGTATATAAATATTATTGCCCTGATTTCAATGTGTAAAAGTTACTGATATAGTCCAAGTTATAAATTTAGTGGCACCTTCATCTGACCTTCAAGTCATACTTACCCTGGAATTGATTGCCTTTGGCTCCACAAATGATTGAATTTT
>MU195681.1:734-14991 GCA_016904865.1 Pissodes strobi | reverse complement strand
TTTTAGAAGGGTCTCGAGCTGCACAACTAACCATGTTTACTTTGCTTCTTTAATCCAAAATACACACCTTTACCACTAAATATATAATTAAACACTATATGAATTAACGCAATATCTACAATAATATTACTCAGACTGAATTACTGACTATTCCAAGTCAAAGTAAATCGCAAAAAATAGCTTTAAACACAAGAAATGCCATCAACACGTAGGAAGCACCCAAACATAACACCAGAATGAGTCATATAATATAGTATACTATACTGTCATGCCTTATTTAAAACGAATCTAACCCCAAATTTGCAAAAATTCGTTTTAATTTTATTTACTCAGTCGTTTAAGTACTAAAAAAGCATTACTGGCAAGAAAAATCCCAAAAAAAAATTGTAAATGACAGCAATTTACAGACACATTTACAAAATATCTTAAGGCCGACTAATTTATTAGATATTTTAGTGTTATCTTAAAGGCAAGCTATAGGATTTAACGGATACCATTTTTAACGTTATGTTTGATAGTTTTCCATTTCAAATATGAAAATTAAACTTTTGTATGTAAATTTCAGGTGCCTAAACTTATATATTTACATTTAGATACAAAAATAATCGAAAAAAAAAACAGAGTTGCATTTCTTTTTCGGATAAGTGCTGCTTTTTACATACCTCGTAACCATCATGTAATAATCATTCATGTAATTTAGAATAATTGTCAATTGGTGATGTTATTTATTTAAAACTTCACTTTACCTATAACCTAGAAAACAGGTATATTTTGCCAAAAAATTAATGGGAAAACATAGAGCATATTATAGGGAAAACTAAATTTTTTCACACACCACTTTTTCTTGGTATTTTCCCAAGATTTCTTTACATAGATATTTAGCTAATAAAATGAAGTTTACACATGTGAAATTTATCCTAAGGAATGTAATTTTTATATTTCGAATATACTTAAAGTATCTAGCAAAGTTAAAACATTTATATGATCCGCAAAAACGCACGTATTTTTATATACATGTTGGCAATATTTATAAATTATAACTTTTTTTGAGATCACTGTACCAGTAAGTAATAAACAACAAAACTATATAAATACATAGTACAAGTATTTATTTTTTTGTTGTGCAATCGTTTTAGGCGACGCCACTGGTAATCTGGGTCGCCATCAGGGGCGGATCCAGGGGAGGGGCGCGGGGGGCGCGCGCCCCCCCCCCTGAACGTTAAAAGTTTATTAAAATTAAAATTGTTTTATGCCGCCCTTTAGAAAAATTAGCAATAACTGTCTGTCTAGATATATTCTAATTTGAGCGGTTTTAAATAAATCCAATTATACAGCTTTGTTGATACTGTCGTTTAGTTACTATTCTGCTATTGCTATTATTTCTCCTTGTTTTAATCGCGCTCTTAACCTTTCTCTATCGAAATCTCTTACAGTAAGAAGTGTATTATTCAAGAAATCGTAACTTTTTTCAAGCTTCGTCCAAAAGAAATTTTGTTTTAAAAAAATATCTAAAACGTAAATTATTAAGCCCTGTCAGACAAGATGGATAGAGGCGCATGACTATATCTTACAATTTCGGACGGACTTGCCTCTTATAGAAAAAGCTTTGAAAGACATATCGGGATCGGATTATAGTACCTACTTCTTCTGGTAAAACAGGTATTCTTCTAAAATCTGTTTGTGACTGTATATTCATTAGCAGATAAATTTGCACTTACCGTACCATATAGTAAATATTTGCAGACTAAGAACATTGATATAGTAGGTTAAGTCAAAGTTAAAAATTTTAGTTGACTCTCTCCATTAAAAAAGAGCGAACTTGGATTCTTATTTCAAACTTTGTATATTTAAAAAAGCTGAAAATGAACCATAGAGCTTGGCATAGAGATGCAAATACCCCGGCTAGTCTCAACACAAACACACAGTGATACTTTTTCAGATAAAGATAACCTGTTACCAGAAAACTATTGGAAAAGAGTTATTTTTATACCAATTTTAGATTTTGTCCTAACTGATGGATGGTTTTCAGAAGGTTTAATGAGCGTTTTTTTTGTTAGATTTAAGTATTCTAACAACCCTTGAAAAATACGACCCGCAGAAAATATCAGATACGGTGTCAAAAATTATAGAAACATTTAGCTCTATTTTAAACAATCCTTCGCATACAGTGTTTATCGTGGAATTTACATTGTTTAAACACGAAACTATAAATAGTAAGTGTGATGACGCTTTAACAGCTTTGCAAATGTGTAATAAAAGTGACTTTCCAAACATCTATAATGCGCTAACAATTATTTATTCTCTTCCTGTTTCTGTTGTTACTACCGAAAGAAGTTTCTCAACTTTGAGACTTTTAAAGACCTACCTTCGATCTATTATACCTGAAGATAGACTAAATGGCTTAGCATTTTTATACATATATCGATCAATGAAGTTGGATCTAGAATCTATCCTAGATAGGTTTGCAAAGGGAAAAGGAAACCTAACTTTGCAATATGATTTAAAATAGTGTTTTATAATATGTTCAAGCGTTTACGATAAATTTGTTCGCACGTATTGTTTTATTGAATGTTTAATTTATTTAGTATTTGTGTTAAAATACATAAAGGTTACGTAACCAGATCTTGTTCCGTTGTTCCTGGTTACTTACATACCAAATTTGTTTTTTTAGTATATAATAATTTATAGAAATAAATGACTGCAATTAGTGCAGCATTGTTGTCTCATCTGTGTAAAGTTTTGACCGAGGCGTTTTTTAAAAACCTTTTGGGTAAAAATTTGGGCGTGGCACCCCAAAATTTTGGGGTAGAGATTGGAGTGGCAGGGCCCCACAAACGTGCGCCCCCCCCTGACAAAAATCCTGGATCCGCCACTGGTCGCCATATGCAAGAACCATTCCGGTCTAATGTCAATATGTATTTTGCTCCTTCCTTCATATTCTTTATTCATTGGGTTTGATGGGTACAATTAAATTAAAATGTCACTTTTCCAACTGAGCACTGTCAACCCGGGGCTGTAAGACATGAAGGACGAGAACTCTGTGAAAAAATGGACGAAATTGAAACTTATTTTTTGCTGTCATTTGGCAAAAGACATGAGAGAGAATAAATGCATCTAATAATTATGGCCAAAATCCTGCGATTGGCCTGGGATCTGTTAGAACTGGAACGACTTCAATAAGAAAAGATTTTGCAATTTACCAACAAGGAGCGAAAAGCTTGCAGAAAAAAACGATGGAAGGTTCAGTCTGATGAGCGCGTTGGTGAAGAAGTATCGTTTTCATCCAGAGATAATATGAAAATCAAAAAATTTTACGTTATCATCGATGTACTCATGGCAGATCTAGAAAGACGCCTAGTTGCTTACCAAAGTATTTATGAATGATTTGATGTCCTAACAAATTTGTGGAACTTGAAAAATGAAATATAGTTAAAAAAGGAGAAAAGTTAACAAACTTTCATGAAAATGATTTAGATGTATCGTTTATTCAAAAATTCATTCATTTAAAAGCGCATTTGGAAAACAATATTAAATCTACATCGGGTATTTGCAAGAATTTAAGAGAAATTGATTAAAAGAAACATATCCCAATTCCTACATCGCGTGGCGAATTTACTTATCGATTCCGGTTGCTAATTCTTCTCCAGAAAGATCATTTTCAAAACGGTCAAGGATTAAAAACTAATCATGGATCCACCATTAAGCAAGAACGTCTAAATGCCCTCTTCATTATGTGTTTGGAATGCGATGTCACAAAAAATATAAGTTATGATGAAATTATTAACGATTTTGCTCAAGAAAAGTTAAGGAAGAAGCCCTTTTAAAGAATACAATTTTCTAATTTTAATTTTGAAGTGTAGCGAGGGTAAGTCCAAAAAAACTGAGCGGGTCTGCTAGTACTCGAGACTGAGTGTAAAAATATCCTATAACTACATCGGTTGTAAAAAAATGACAACGGCACGTTGTGTTCCAAGCGGTCACCCATCCAAGTACTAACTACGCCCGACGTTGTTTAACTTCAGTGAGCGGAAGAGAAATGGTATTTTCAACGTGCTATGGCCGTTACCCATACATTTTAGATTGTTCATAGAATAAAAACAAACATATTCGCATTTATAATATTACACACAAAAAAAGGATATCTCATTTTAAAAATATAATACTCAATTAGAATATATCTTAGCTTTGTATATACGCAAAGATATATATATTTAAATTGAGTATTTTAAATAATAGAGTGAATACTGCATAATTCTCTTGCTGATTAATTTATTTTACAGAACAAGAATCAAAATATTAGATTTAAATATTTTATATTATTATAGTTAAGAATCACATGATCGTTGTTTCAAGATACGAATCATTTGAAACGAAAATAAATTATTTCTCAAAAGAAGAAATGCTATTCATGGTTAAAGAAAACATATTCTACAATTAAAATTGTATTTACTTTGCTTGAACACCTTCAAGATTAAAATAATAAACCTTTTTTTTTCATCTATGTATATAAATCCTGTCTTTGAGTAACTTATTTCTCAAAATGAATTTTAGGGACTGTTTGATATAAAATACTAACGTATTGAAATAATAAACGTTTTTACACAATACAAACAAATATTTTTCTACATTTAAGAATTCATTATTCTCTAAATTAAAATGATTTTATTAATTTAAAAATATAAGTTAATATGAATGAGAAATGCAATATATTAAATTCTTCTTTTTTCTGTTCGGTTTAAGAATATTAAAAATCTCAAAATAAAACAAAAAAATATCTCTAATGAAGTTTATTTCTATACACTAGAAAAATAAGTAAGTATACAAACTAAAAATATTATCTTAGAACAACCAAGGTCTACAGGATGTATTTTTTCCGTTAATTCTAGAACTAAAGTACATATTATTAATATTTGCGTACATGGCTTTCGTTTTTTCATGCAGCTTTATATATAGAAATCTAAAGCAGCCCCGTCTCCAGGGGTGAGGCGGCGAGGCAGCCGCCTCGGGCGGCCGATTTTTAGGGGCGGCCGTTTTTATTTTTTCTATAAAGTTTTACTGTGATTGTATATAACACGGTAAACACTCTCGCAATGAATATGTAAAACACTTCGTACTATAAGCAGCTCATCGCGCGTTGTATGCAATAATAACCAACGCCTTAAAAAATTAAACCCCACTATATAACATAACGGTCTATTCGCAATTAGCATTAGCAGTTTAAATTCGCATTAACAGTAGCAACTGCTAATGAAAAATCGCGACTTAGCACATCTTTAGATACGGGCGACATCGACCTAAGCGATTAAGGACAATTTTTACGTAAGTGGTCGAAACGCAACCCGATTGATTAATCGATTACTGAACAGCATGTAGCATATATTGAGCGAGGAGCGAGCGCATGTTACATATACGTACTCGTGCGATTTTTTAGATAAAAAATTCGAACTCCGCGCCCCCAAATACCCCTCTCTAGTGTAACCACATCAAAATTTATTTTTTTCGAAAATGATTTTTGAAACATTTTTTTTCGCATTCATTTCAGAAACGGTTAGAGGAATCAACCTACATGACACCCATCTACAAATAATTTTTTTTAAATTACATACAGGGTGTTGGAACCACAAATTTTCCCAAAAAATCCAATATCCAACCAACCAATCCAACTTCGCGCCCCCAAATACCCGAAAATTATTTTTGAATTATTTTAGAATTTTTTTTTTGCTTTCATTACAAAAACGGTCAGAGGGATCCACGTACATGTCACCCACGTACAAATAAATTTTTTTGATGGTAAAACCACAATTTCTTCCAAAAAATCCCCTATTTTTTAAATAGTTCGGTACAGCAAACTTGTGCGATTTTTTAGACCAAAAATTCGTACTCCGCGGCCCCAAATACCCCTCTCTAGAGTACCCACATCAAAATTAAATTTTTTAGAAAATTATTTTTGATTTTTTTTTTTTGCTTTTATTGCAGAAACGGTTAGAGGGATCCACATACATGTCACCCACGTACAAATAATTTTTTTAAAATCACATATACGGTGTTAAAGCCACAATTTTTCCCCAAAAATCCCCTATTTTTGAAATATTTCGGTACAGCAAACTTGTGCGATTTTTTAGGCCAACAATTCGAACTCCGCCCTCCAAATACCCCTCTCTAGAGTACCCACATCAAAATTTATTTTCTTAGAAAATTATTTTTAAATTTTGTTTTGCTTTCATTACAGAAACGGTTAGAGGGATCCACATACATGTCACTCACGTACAAATAAAAAATTTAAATCACATACAGGGTGTTAAAAATAGAAATTTCCCCAAAAATTACCCTATTTTCGAAATATTTCTAAAGAGAAAACTCGTGCGATTTTTTAGACCAAACTCCGCGCCCCCAAATACCCCACTTCAAAATTATTTTTTTTAGAAAAATATTTTTCAAAATTTTTCCCCTGTTTCTATTAACGAAACGATTAGAAGGATCCACTTGCATATCATCAGCGTAGAAATAATAAAATCATATACAGGGTGGTAAAACAATACATTTTTAAAAAAATTCAACTTTTTTCGAAATATTTCGGTACAGAAAACTCATACGACCTTTTCGATGCGAAAATCGAACAACGCACCCAAAACCCCCCCATAAGATATTTGAAATAAAAAAGATCATCCCCCTACGAAATTCCCCATTTCGTGCCGAAATTCGAAGAAAAATGCTAGATTTTGAGAAAAAAATTACATTTTTATCGAATATCTACCTTATTTGAACTCCTATGGAAAAACTTTATAGGAGCTTTTCTAGTGATCTTAAGACGGCGCCGGCGCAGACACTGGCGCAACCGATTTGAGAGATCTCCTCTCGTTACTACACAAATGAAGAAAATATAAAAATTACGTTTGGTCGATTTGGAAAAGAACGAAACGTCAGACAATTAAACTGGATACGGCACATTATAGTACCTGACGGGACCCATCTTTTTTCCATATAAGGTTTACCTCTAACTCTTACCGTTTTCGAATTATTGCCGATTTAATGAAAATCTCGATTTTTTCCCGAAAAAAAAATATCCGTTTTTATTACGGAAACAATTAAAGGAGGAGTCCATTTACATGTTATTAACATAAAAATAAAATTTTCAAAAGCATGTACAGGGTGGTAAAAAAATAATTATTCAAGAAAATCCCCCTTTTTCGAAAAAAAAAACGGCAATATATACATTTTTTAAGTTTGACGACTCAGATACGAGCTAAATGCCGTCGAAATACACATTTTTGGTGGTATGTATATTTTTCGTATCACTCGTAGTTTTGGAGCTACGACCGTTCTCCAATTAAAACGGCCGATTTCTCGAAAACTAAGAATTTTTTTTTCGTAAAGAACCTTTTTTGTCGGCCCTGAGATCCTCTACCTACATGCCGAATTTCAAATCGATCGTAAAAAAACCGATAGGTTTTAGGTAGGTTCCGGTTCCTATGGGACAAAATGAAGGTTAGGTCGATAAAAAATACGGTTTTTTTCCGTTTGCCGAAATTCTTCTTTTTTCTACCGTTAAAAAACGTGTTTCGCGATTTACCCCACTTCTCGATAAACATTCGGGAAACGGGGGCGTGGGTGGTGCCCACTAACCAGCCAACCCCGACACCGCAGTGCGGAGTTTGATCGCGGCAAAAGTTCGCTCCGAGCTCCCGTTTAGCCAGAAATCGCGAAAAACCACGCGATTTCCATATAGACCCCCAAAACCCCCCTAAAATTGAGCCCCGGCATCCACGATTTAATTCCAGGTAGCCCCCACGTGGTACATCTACCATGAAAATATAGACCATGCAGGTCATCCCTTATATCGGAACTTACCGGTTAAAAAACCGCGCGGGCGCCTATTCGCCGGATAGGTCATTATTGACTCCTTAATTGGTCTGTTGTAAGGGGCGGCAAAATCCTGCTCGCCTCAGGCGGCCTAAGGCCTGGCGACGGGGCTGTCTAAAGATATGAGTTTCTCAGTATACTGTGACTAATATCTAGTAAACGGCCATAGTACACTTTAGCAAAACTTACAGGGTGTTACTTTTTTTCGGGTCGTGACCATGTGTCGTAGTAAAAATGTTCGGGGGGTAAAGCGATCACGATCCGGAACAAAGTAAATTTTGCTAAAAAAATGTATTTTGGCCATTTTAGCTTACTATCTGCCAAATCTGAGATATACCTCTAGAAATGTACGAGGTGCAAGAAAAAACTGTAAAAAATAAAAGGCCTTACGCACACATGTTTATATGAATTTTTAATCCTAAAAAGAGTCAAAAAAATATATCCTGCATTTTTAACCATCAAATAATTAACACCCTGCATAGGTTAATTTAGACAAAATTGAAAAAAACAATTACAGGTCACTGACAATGTTTTAAATTACCACGGAATCTACGTTTAGAAATATGATAGTTTAAAAGAGGAAACTGAATGAATCAAAAAATTTAACTTAGAGAAAAACTTTTTGCACATTTTTTACATCGTTTGAGACTAACTCTCCGTTTGACCAACAGCACAAGACATCCTTTTTTTATTCATTTCCGGCTTAATTGGCACTTACAATGCTTCAAACGATAAATTAAAAAGAAAGAGAAACTAAGACAGGAATGTGCAAAACGTTTTTTGTTAGTTTAGCTGTTTAGATTCTACAGCCTGCCAATTTCTATAAAATATCCGGGATATACTCACATTTAAAACAATCAGTTATATGATCTACCAAGAAAAATTCTTATCACATTTATGCTACAACCTGTATTTTAAAAATATTTTCAGTTTTCTTTAGGATGAGTTAAATAGGATGTATGTACAATGAATATTAGAGAATGTTAACAAAAACCAGTAAGTATAAATATCTAAGGCCCATTTTCACAATGTGTAGATAGCAAAAAGACTAAAACGGCTAAAACAAATGGCCTAAGTAACAGTAACAAATAAAAGTTAGTATCCTATGACCAATAACAACTACTTAGCTAAAATAACTCCGAGGTAGGTATTTTTCTATTTCTTGGCAAGTTAAAAACGACTTTGAACTCTTCGTTCGGGCAAAGATCTATACATAGAGTTCGAGCAATATGAGATCAAAAAACACACTAGGGCTGTGTGAAGTTTGTATTCTCTATCATTAATTCTTCGACTTCTTTTAGCTACATGAATACGACATCACAATTTTGTGGCTTTTGGCGGCCATTTTTGTTCTTCATGGCGTCGGATTTATATAATTGTTTTCTAGTTTTGTGTAATTCGTTTTTTCCCGAATACCAAAATGACGAAATTGTAAGTATTCGGACCATTAGATTTGTCTGACGTAAAAATCAATCAATCCGTCATGACAGACGATCTTTATCGGTCGATGGTCCTGGACAGCACACGCACTTGCACTCACAGCACCCCTAGCAACCTTATCGATCAACTAACTAAACTAGGTTATATTGCCGGCCATCTAGAAAACATGTGGGGAGAGGTACAATCAGATTCCCGGATCCTTGAGTCAAGATAAATAAAAAGATATTAATATTTAATTTTAGTAAACATATTTAATGTTTTATTTGATTTGTGCTACGATATATGTTTAGACGGAAACCTAGTAGTTTCAAAATATGCATAAGATATTCTCATTTTAAGAAACATACGTTCTAATTCCCCGATTATTTTTATTTGAAGAATATTGCCATCTTATACTAAATAATGTGGACCGAGGATTTATTTTAAACGGAGAAAATAATATTCTTAAATTAGTTTTTTATTTTTCTTGGTCAAAACTTAATAAAGTTCATTGAAATATTTAGGAATCTTGAATAAAATATATAGCTTATTTTGAAGGTAAATCTATCTTCATCTTTGATTAAGATTGCTCGAAATTCTAAACAAAAATATGTTTTTAGATCAAGAAAATAATTTGAAAAATTTATATTTTGCTTTTAAGAAAATGCATTTATTCATACGAAATATATTTTTCAAAAGGAAGTATCTGTTGACTTAAATTTAGTAAAAAATGTTGAGAAAATGTGTATACATAAATGGAGTATTCTTTTTTTTGTGTGTAGTTAGGATTCTTTAATAATACTTAGTGGCAGCTTCGGAGTGGATTAATTCACTGCACAAGTTCGACACGAAAATCTAATGCCACCAGGAATAACATTAACATATGGACACAACTTATTTACCTAGTAATCGTGGGCCGATTGATATGGGAAAGTCAATAACCAACTTATTCAAATTTTAGAAGAGGGCTATGCCAATATTATTTTAAACGTCTGGGCATCTGAATAATACTTTTGACAGTTCGTTTAATTTAAAATAATAATATGCTTTTTTATCGCCTAAAATCCGTTTAAAAACGATTTTAAATGGCAAAATTGTATAAAAATCTGAAAAATCGGACTTTTTTAAGCCGATAGCCGTGGCATTGGATGAATTTGTCGTGGATTTTGAAGCGAAAATTCATTTTAAATTCAACCGTCCATTAGAAATAAGCTGTGCTATGGATCCAAATACACTGCGGATATAATAATTAAAAAATAACACTTTTAACGGTTCGTTTAATTTATAATATGCATTTTTATCGTCTAAAATCCGTTTAAAACGATTTTAAATGACAAAATCGTATTCAATACCGTCCTAGCGGCTAGAATTGGTTTGCGCATTTCCGTTCCCACACTTCCGTCCCATTTGCCGAGATTTACCCTCATACCGCCGCGTAAGATGTTTACACATCAAAAAATTAAAATTAAATGAATCGGAAATGAAAGTGAAATGAAGCATGTTCCAGTATAGAGTGAGCTGAAATTTTCAGGACATGTAGCCGGGGAAAAATGAGAATCCTGGAAGAAAACTGGTACCAAATCAGCAGAAACAATTTCTTTAACTAAGTGAATTAAGGTTCAATAGTTTTTGTAAATCCATATAATTAATTAATTTTTTTTCGAATATTCGTTTTAAATGGTATGAGCCGAAGAAACTCTCTGTACTCTTTCAGGTTCCCAACAATAGGTCTGATAGTAGGGCGCCCATATAGTGCATGCATACTCTAGTAAAGACCTGACAACCAAACAGTATACGTTTTAAAGAATATTTATAAGTCTTTAATAACAAATCCACGCGTTAATTGACAGTTGTTGATAATGTAGTAAAAGAGCACTGGATTTTTTCTTCTCGAAAATGTAATTATTTTACATTTGGCTACATAGTGCAAAGTTATTTATATCAAGTTGAAAATCTAGGCAGTCTTGGAAAACCTCGATCCTCTGTTAAAACTTTCTATCATCAGCATAAACCAGACAGAGTGAATTTCCAACAGATGTACGGGGTGGGCAAACAAGCGAGGTAAGCGGCTGCATCTCAGAAACCACTAATCGTAGAAAAATCATGTAACTGAAGTGACCAAAAGAAAACACTGGAAATTCCGTTAGGGAGCGTAATAGCTATGGTCGGGTAGAAAAATCCATTTTACTCAAAAATGTTTTATTATAAGTTGATAAAAGAATACCATCACTTTTGATTGTAGGGCAATAAATAAGGGCGAGTGGGAACGGAGAAGTCTGATTGATTGAAATGCTTATACCTTTAGTTTGACTTAACATATTTGAGCAAACTAGGTCTCGTTTGAGAGAGGAAACATTGTTTATTAAGAGCAAAATACCCATGACAAATTAGTTTTTTGCTGCTCCCGCTACGGGGCGCCAACTCAAAAGTTCATAGCTTTTTCATTTTTCTCGGAAATTTCAAATATATTGATATGATTTTTTCAACAGAAACAGAAAGTAGATCTAATTTGCAAGAAAAACCCTTTAAACCGCATATCGATAACTTCACACGCTCAGGAGTTATTGCAAGAAAAGCATTTTTTAACAACATTGTGTTTCAATATTTTCATAAATGATATCTGTCCACCCTGAGGTACACCCGGATTAATCACTATTTCTGAGGATATAGCCTTTTTAATTTTTACAGCTTGTTTGCGTTTATAAAGGTAACTCTTAGACCAGTTTAACAAATTTGAATGAATTCCTAAGGCCTAAAGCTTTGCGATAAGGACGCCATGATCCAGGGTGGATCATGGTCAAATGCCTTGGGGAAGTCAGTGAAAACAACATCCATCTGGGCACGACTCTCCAAGGCCTCTGTCAAGTGATTTTCACAAATTAAAAGATTTGTTAGCGTAGAGCGCCCTATTGTGAAACCATGTTGATGAATAGATATAATATGTTTGAATAAAGGCGTAATTTTGTCTGTTAGGCATATTAGAATTAAAAATATAGCCATCATGATGTCAACTTCGGCCATAGATAACTTATTCAAATGTTGATTGTTTTAATATTTCATAACAATCTAATCTATGATAGATTAATACATTACAATCACTCAGTTTAAACTAAGTACAAAGAATTTTTGTTTGCGGCATAGTGCACAAGGAGCGAGTTTAGGCCGATAAAACTCAAATATAAAAAATAATAACTAATATGAAAACCTTATTATTATTTAAACATCGTGCCCGTCTACCTACAAATTTAATTACCTACCTATTTCTAAAAATTCATCCGATTGAGATTTTTTTCTGGATACAATTATATCTCCTTCTTTATCCAGTATGCTATAGCCAGGTAGTTTAAACGAAAATTTGCTAACTACATCTGAAACGAAAACAGAAATCATATATAATTATAATTTATATAATCATATAAAGAAAGACAATGGTGCCCTATACTTACACCCGAAACCTTCCCAGATAACATTGTTTTTAAAACACCGGTGTAATGTTATGAAGTTCTGCAGGTAGGAGTCGTTTTACAAATAATAAATGATTTTAGGATAAACTATAGCTGTATAATGAAGAAATTTAAAAAATATGGAAAATTTTAATTAAAGATTAATTACGTAATGTTCTACGAAACAAAATTTACTTTATCAAATATGACTCATATTTTGCCTAAGTTAAGTATGTTATGTTGGTGGAATAATAGTAATATCACAAAGATGATGAGAAGGTAGAATACTAACTTTTTTGATTTACAATCGGTTTGGATTTGGAAGTGTAGTCATATTCTTCGTATAGTTCCGACGATATCTCATATATTTCATCATCCATAGCCTGCAATAAAATAAATAATTTCGTTATAGTATAGCACTAGCTGATAGATAAATGAAATACATTTCTATACTTTTGTTCTTCTAAAGAAAACACAGAATAAATCGGTTGATCGCAGATTGAGGGAACACAAAATAAATCGGTTGATGACTGCGGGGATATTTAAATTTATCTAAGACAAAACATCACAGTTATTTATAACATTATTAATTATTTTACCTAAAAATTTCTAACATGGTTAGCGAAACGAGTGTAGAATGCAAAAAATTTGTATTGTATTTGCTCCAATCTAGTGTGTCAAAACACACTTCCGAAGCTTAATCTACTCCGAACAAAAAAATATATAAAGATGATATAATTGATTTAATGTTAGAGAAAAACAAACACTTTCGAAACACATATCCCAATATTCTAGGAGATTGCGTCAGCACCACGCACCACGAACATGATTCACCCTTGGCAAAGTAATATTATCTATTTTATAATCAAAAGCATAATCGACTTTGATTTTCAAAAATGAAACCGTTTAAAAACAAACTATTTGGTTACAAAAATCAACAACCCTGTCGAGGCCATCCTGCATATCCTGAATATTATTGAAGCGGCATAGTGCCTAGTAAAGGGTCTTATATTGTAGTATTTTTATAGGGGCTCAAATTAGAGTTAAAAACTGTCAAAAACTGTAATCAGTTTTTTAAATTCAGATCTTGAAAATTAATCGTTTCCGGAAAAAACGGTGATCATTTTCGGACTCAGCAGGTCCGATAGTATAAATAATATAGTACGAGAAAATACAATTTTTCCACAAAAATGAAAATTCCATATGTTCATATGCGATTTTCTTTACCTTCCTTTGAAAAATCGAAAATTTTTAAATTCTATAACATATCACTAGTTGTTCTCTTGTCGATACGGATATCCCGTTATTCGGCAAAATTTCGCGAAAAAATTGTTAAAAACTGCAGACCCTCGGAAAATAAAAATTCTAAAATTAACTGAATAAGTTAAAAAAAAACTGCGGTTTTCACTGCTCAAAAGCGAAAAAGTGACTCTATAAACCTGGAGATATTCAAGCTGCTTGAACATGTTACACGTGGAGAAAATGCTGATCATTTTCGGATTCAGCAGGTTCAAAAGTATATATATATATATATA
>MU195680.1:0-14003 GCA_016904865.1 Pissodes strobi | reverse complement strand
GTTGCAGCTAGTGAACATACCTATTTTTTTGTTCAAAAACAGAAATTACGGCATTCACAGATACTGTAAATATGCTAATAGATCGTTGCATTTGCAGATGCAATCGATACCACAAGTAGCAAAACCAAACAAAATGTAATACTCACTCACAAAAAGCCCTATCACCCAGACAACAGTCAAACCATTAGCAGATGGGTCAAGTTAATACTAAAAGCCAGCAATATAAACACGGAAATCTTTGGGGCACACAGCACGCGACACGGGGCAACTTCAGCAGCTCAAAGAATGGGAGTTACATTACAAACCATTCAGAAGACAGCTGGCTCGACAGAAAAATCAAAAGTATTCTCGAAATTCTATAAAAAACTTGGCGTGGGTAATCCCACTGGATTGGCATCTTGTTTATTGAACCATAAACTCTAAGGAATCATATAAATATTAAGCTACAATTATAACTTACTTACCAACTTGTTATCATATTACATAAGAATATTGGTATAGTATTAAAAATAAGTTAAAGGTTAATATCAGTTAAGCGTTAAACATGATATATGTACCTTCATGATGTGTGTTATTAAATCTAATGGTTATAAATTTGAATTTTAGTTTATAAAAAGGGCCTTACAAATCTAGGACTACAGAAAACTCACAGTTTTCAGTTAATGTAGATTACATCGCAAATACTTTAAACATCTACAAAGTGTAATGAGGGATGGCGGAGATGCGAAGGATAATTACAAGATCAATCGACTTACCTGTAAGGAAGATCGATCGGAATTATCCGAGCATCTCCGCCATCCCTCATTACAAACCCACCCAGTCTTTACCTTCTCCCTATCACCCCAAATGCAATGTAATCAAAAATCTCACGAACCAAAATTGTAATGACGCATCAAGGCGATGCATGAGCTCGAGCGGCTAGCCAGGGTCGGCTGAATCACAATGTTTTTAGATAACTTCTTTAAAAATTGTACCGATTGGGAAAAAGTTGTATACTACAAAGTGTAATGAGGGATGGCGGAGATGCTCGGATAATTCCGATCGATCTTCCTTACAGGTAAGTCGATTGATCTTGTAATTATTATCGAGAGCACGATAAGACATAATGGTGTTGAAGTTAAATTCTGAATCAATTCTAGCAAGAAAAGTTTCCGTAATATGTGTTCTCGTACTGCGTTTTCGATCTACAATAAGTTTTTAGGCTTTCGAAAAACGGTAATTTATTTTTGGATAACTTGGAGATCTCTTAAATTAAACTATTTCCATTTGGTAAACTTATATACACTTGGTTTACATGCAAATATTCTCATCCATCAGATATATTTAGTTCTCTCAAAGCACACGCCACTGCTTTTAGTTAAATTTGACAATTCTTTCATGAGCTCCCTTTAATACATAACTATTCTAAGATTTTAGGCCAAGCGACAGGGGGTTTCTATTTGCAAAAGGTCGAACAGAAATGAAAATTTGTGGGATGGTAGAGATAGGTCCCCTGATAGTACATTTAAGTTTGCGACCTCGGTGGGGTGCCGCTCGAGGGGTGGGGGGATGAAAACTTTGCTTCGCGGCGCTTGGAGGAAAATAGCACCGTTGGAGTAGGTGCTATAAAAAAAAGTTCAAATAAAATATGTAGAAAACAAAATTACGCACAACTTTGGTTTTATGCACTTTTTCGCTCCGACCAATATTTTTGCTCTACGGCGCGCCAAACTTGGGGGGTAGTTTGCAAATTTTAACAAAATCAGAGTTTAATCGCGGATTGAATCAAATATGGCTACCAAACAATTCTGGTATATATTTTTTCTGTAAGAGTAAGGTTTTCTAAGTAAACTGATGCTTGATTCGTTAAATTTGACCTTATATTATAAAAGATATGATTTTTTGAAGTGCGCCCTTACATACTTGGATATGGGCATTTTTCATCTATCATGATCTACGGTCGATATTTTCTTAGTATTGCTGACCTACAATAACTTTCTTTATTTTAGTGCAAACATAATACAAGAAAATATAATTTTCAACTCATTTCCACACCACCCTTGAGGTAGAGCTGATCGGCGCGCTTTTTTAATGTGGTATCCCCAAGAGGCCTATTCCACGGTCGATATCAGAGTTTTATGACATTAAATTGAGTCCTCATCGTCCTCTGTTGGATCGGAAACGTTTTCGGAATCTTCTGCGATGTCTTCCTCCAGCAAAATGTGGTTACTAATGTTTTCGCAGGACGTCCCAGTACAGTATAAACACAAATCCGAACATTTCAATCCTGCTTTACGGCAACCACAAGCAGGACCACAACCTTTCTGACATCTGCAGGAGATAGTCTTAAGCAGAACCTCTTGAGCTAGTTCCTTTAAGATGCGTATAGCGTCTAGTCCTGTTGCGGTTTTTCGCCATCCATGATCTTCTGGAGTTTTGTGGACTCCCCGCCAGTTTTGAACTTGACAATAGGTTCGTAAGGAATAATGATAGCACGCATCGGATGATGGTGGCAGTGACGCAAGATTAAAGGAGTTTTTGGAGACGGCCCGTACAAAATCGGTATACCGCAGAGAATCTAACGTGAGATGTTTGCTGTCTGCACCATATTGCCGCAGCATAAACAGTTCTCCAGCGGCTGCTACTTTCGTGAGTTCTGCATTGGGATCATCAAATACCTGAATCGCCTCGGTTATTGTAGGATTTTTTCCAAAGTTTTAAGGAATCGAATCTTGCTTTGATTGAATAACGCCGATGTGGTGTCACAACCACTAAAGGCATGTACAAATAAAAGACATTTCGCAATAGATTCATTATATTGGAAGCTCTGGGGTGAATAGAACACATCCTCCTTATTGCCTCTACCCGGCTTGCGAAAGTAAATATTGGGGATTTCTCTGGCTTTAGCAGTCATCAGCACAAGTAAATCTACGTCTTCGCCAATAACGCAAACGGAGGAAAAAGAGGAAGCAAGTTCGATAGCAGTCTGCACAATTAATGTATCTGCGTCTTCGACCGCCTGCTTAAAAGTGTAATTCTCTGCTTTCAACTTTATCTGCAGCATTGCAATGAGGCGCCTTTTGTTAAAGCTGTTCGATAAAAAATTTTCTTGCAACACAGTTGGAATCATGGATTCATCGAAGATTACATTCGTGCTGCTTTGAACTGCGGTTTCTTTCAGCAGATTTCGTATCTGCTTCTGTCCCACTTTCGGGATATCCATAAAAAATAACACTATACTCTTTTTTCGAAATGGTGCGGAGTAATAAAACCTACTTATAAATGCAAAACGCTAACAGAGTGGTCAAATAAATTTTTGTGATTTCTAAATATTTAGCCACAGCTGTTATAGCCTGCTGTATTATATTTTAACCATTCCACCCTGTTTTGTATGGCAATCCCGCTGCAAACAATAGGCTTTATTAGCAAAGGGCCATTTTCTACCTGCAGTAGCGTACGTTTGGGTATTTAATTTAAAATACCTGTTTTACCTATGTACTTTTATTTATTCACTTATTTATGTATATTCAAAAACAGTTAGTATTACTGTAACATTTTATCACATATAATATTTATATAATAAGGTATAAGAATTGCGATTTTGTGTAAACAGTTATGTAGAGAACTATGGTATATCATTTTCGTCGTCAGAAAAATCCGTCGAATCTTCGTCATGTTCCAAGGATATCATTAAAGGCTCTACAATTAGGTCAATTAAATGGTCTCGTTTCCACATTTTTTCTTCTTCTTTTATAACATGCTCAATACACTTACGCCATTTTTCAGAATCGACATTTTTTAAAGATTCCTCAAAGATAATTTTAACATCTTTCATTTTAAACGTCGTGTTTCTCCTTGCTACATAACTTTTTACTTGGGCCCAAACAAGTTCAATGGGATTTAATTCGCAATGATACGGAGGCAGACGAAGAATAGTAATATTTCGTTTCTGTGCAATTTTGTCAACTACATACTCGGTGAAACGAGCTTTATTTGAGGACACTATGGACAACAGTTCCTTTTTCACCATACTTTCATCAAATGATATGTTATTCTGTCTAAACCACTGAATAATATCCGCTTTTCTCCATGAATTAGTTGGTATTCTGTCAACTTTTCTGGAATGATAATTGTCCATCACTATCACAGAATTAGGTGGAATGAGATCTAACATTTGTTCAAAATATTCTTCGAACACATCGCCATTCATGTCTTCATGGTAATCGCCAGAATGATTTGACTCAAACATTAACAAACCTCCCTCAACAAAACCATCAACACTTCCAAGGTGTGTAATAATCAGTCGCTTTCCTTTCCCAGATGGTGGTTTTAGTCCGGTGGACCAGCCTTCTAAGAATGCTTGACGAAAACTTGAAATATTTTTGTCTTGCCAAATCTTCCCAACCGTATATCCTTCATTAAGCCATGTTTCGTCCAGATAATAAATCTTTCTATTCTCACTTCGAAACTGCTTTATCTGTCTTAAGTAATATCTCCTCCAGCAAATAATTTCATCTTTTTCGATTAGGAGCGATTTTCGGCTTTGTTTTTCCCAGCTGAAATTCATTTGTTTTAAAGTTGTCCACAATTTCTTCCTGCTTATCGTTGGAGACATATTTTGGTCTTGCTTCAAGGCTCCTAAAATTTTGTCGATGGTTGGTATTTCCTTATTAAAATAAAAGTAATGTACTGTTCTTCTAATTATAAGTTTGTAGTCTTCATCGATAGACACCGTCTTTCTTCCTGAAGTGGTTTTACAGCTCCACTTTTCGTTCACACCTTAATTTATATATCGACGTTTTTGAAACACCCGTCATTTGCGAACACATTTCCACCACAGTATCAACGCTATACAGAGGATTTTGATGTTTGAGGGCGTCATATACATTAAGAATAATATTCTTTTCGTTAACAGAAAATGGACATTTGCTCGCTCGTTTCACTGGAGAGAAAACTGAATTAGCCGTTTTAATTGAAACTATGAAATGAAACAAACACACTGTGTCTTCTTCGGAAGAACAAATATAACTGAAAAATTACAATTACTTAAGCTTTAGGGTATGCGTACAAAAAATCGTCAAATTTGAATGTTTACATTAGTAATAAAAAAACCTAAGTGTGATAAATATAATGCTGGGAAAGTCC
This sequence comes from Pissodes strobi, assembly GCA_016904865.1. Classification (NCBI taxonomy): domain Eukaryota; kingdom Metazoa; phylum Arthropoda; class Insecta; order Coleoptera; family Curculionidae; genus Pissodes; species Pissodes strobi. The sequence goes on along the minus strand of MU195680.1, from coordinate 8,879 downwards.
GAGTATTAGGACAGGTAAACGTTTAAAATATGTACGTATATGTAAGTAATTATGTACGCCTATGTATCAGCCATCAGAAAATGATTTATTACTTCGCATCATTTCGAAATAGAGTATAGTATTCGGCCCATAATGCCTTGTAATGTAATGAATGTAATTTGCACAAATGATTGCAAATGAATTTTGACGGCCCCACAGAACACGATGGAGCAAGAAGCCAGTAAATATAACAATAGACAATTTTCGAGCACTATTTCACAAACAATAAAAACAAATTTGGTGTATGCTTAAGACCGCACGACAGAAGTGAAAACTTCAATTAGCGTGGTCATCGGTTGTCAGAATTTCGATTCCAGCCTTCGTTGCAGAGATATGGGCGAAAAACGGATTTCCCCGCAAAACTCCCCCTTAACTTAGAACCCCCCCCCCCCCCGTTGGCCTAAGGTGACCCCTCATAGGGCGCACCTACCATAAAAATTTCGACCCCGTACGTCTTCCCGTTCTCCCGAAATTAATTATTTAAGTTTTGTATTTCTCCCCCCACTCCTGGCCAAACGAGGGGAGGTACGGGGTCCCGTTTTCGTCCAGGATTTTATTTTTACTTTGGCTACATCCCCTGAAAATCTCAGCCCTCTACCTATACGGGAACATGCCAGTAGAAGGAGCGTTACGTTACATATCCGAGCATGACGCGTGATGCGTGACGGCTCAGTCTCATTCAACCCCCGCAAAAACAAAATGGCAAAACGCGCCTAAAGAAGTTTTCACTTCAAAAATATCGCCCGTAGATCATGATAGATGAAAAATGCCCATATCAGAGTATGTAAGGGCGCACTTCAAAAAATCATATCCTTTATAATATAAGATCAAATTTAACGAATCAAGCATCAGGTTACTGGGAAAACCTTACTCTTACAGAAAAAAAATATACCAGAATTGTTTGGTAGCCATATTTGTTTCAATCCGCGATTAAACTCTGATTTTGTTAAAATTTGCAAACTACCCCCCAAGTTTGGCGCGCCGTAGAGCAAAAAATATTGGTCGGAGTGAAAAAGTGCATGAAACCAAAGTTGTGCGTAATTTTGTTTTTCTACATATTTTATTTGAACTTTTTTTTTATAGCACCTACTCCAACGGTGCTATTTTCCTCCAAGGGCCGCGAAGTAGAGTTTTCATCCCCCCACGCCTCGAGCGGCACCCCCCCGAGGTCGCAAACTTAGATGTACTCTCAGCTATCTCTACCACCCCACAAAATTTAATTTCTGTTCGACCTTTTGCAAACAGAACCCCATATTTTGTACCCAACGCTTGGCCTATTTAGCGAATAACTCGATTTTATGAAGAAAGGCTTCAAACCATGGATGCCACTTTATAAGATCAACGAATTCACTGTATATTTTCGGTAATTTAAACCTCAATGTATAATTAATTGCTACATAAAATCATTCAAACCATTTTTGCCTTATAACATCAACAAAGTCATTATTTTTTTTTAGGTTGAAAATGTTGAAGCAATTGATGTTTTGTTATTAAATCAACAAAGCCCTTATTTTTTCGAAGATTTAAAGCTTATCTATACCTGAATAACTAATTTCTTATAATATCATTAAATTCATTTATGTTTTTGATTATTTAAAGCTTGCCGTACACTAAACATTATTTTTTAAGGAAAATGTTCAAACAATTGACGTCTTCCCGTGAAATCAACAAAACCCTTATTTTTTTCTAGGATTTAAAGTATGTTTATCACTGAATAACTAATTTCTTATAATATCATAAAAATCATTTAATTTTTCGATTATTTAAAGCTTGGTTTAAAATTTCTTATAATACCATTAAATCCATTTGTGTTTTGGAATATTTCAAGCTTGCCATACACGGAATAATTTTTTTAGGAGGAAAATGTTCATAAATTATTTTTTTCTTAATTTAAAAAATTTACGTAAATTCAAATATTCTGTACGCCACTGAAGTAGATCAGCTGAGTTCTTTTTGATTCTAATATCTTAGCCCATAACATATCCAAAAATAATACAAAAAAATCCCTTGCAAATAAGAAGTCATTAAGCATTAAAAAATTATTCAATTTAATTTAGCCACAAGTACTTAAAGTACAATTTTAATTTTCTTTGTATTGACCTCATTATTTAATAGTCAATATTCTGAACCCTTTCAAATATTTTTTGCCCATTTTTACATATTTATTTCATTTCCACTGAAGTAGACTCGGTTTGCAAAGTACTTTTTGATCCCAATACCCTAAGCAAAGATACATACAGACAATGTAACTAACAAGCCATAACATATCCAAAAATCTTTGAAAATAAAAAAGTTATTTTTTACATAATAATTTTTTTTATCGTTCCATTAAAAATGTTTCAGTGCTTTGTTTTTTTCAATAAACTAGCAAAACAAATGAATTTTTTTTACAGTTTCAAGAAATTTCAAGATTTTGTTGGTTTCTTTCCAAGAAATCTTGGACTTGAGAACTAATTTCTTGTCTTGTCTTGAAAAACAAGGATCATTTTTTGTCATGATCTTGTCTTGAAATCAAGACACGATCAAGACAAAATTAAGAAGATGTCAAGGAAATGACGACCCCTACACATCGTACCGGATTTGGTTAAAAAGTAGTATTTTAAATATACCATTTTTTAAATATAATACTAATTAACAAAAAGGGAAGGCCTAAATGAAAAAAAAATATTCTTCATAAAAGTTTCTCTTATGTCTTGACAAGGTAATAGAGCAAATCCCATATTTTTTGCTTGAAAGCTAACAAACATATCACAATAAAATCTTTGTAACGGATTTCGTTAAGAAGTAGTTTTTTAAAATATACCACTCAATTAACAAAAAGAAGAGGCCCAAATGAAAAAAAAATATATTCTTCGTAAAACTGTATAGAAATTTAACCTTAAAAAAAAAATAAAAAAAAGTAACGGAGTTCGAACTCAGGCCGCGCCGCTCCGCCGATAGAGCCGCCGAATCGAGACCTAACCATCGAGACCACTCGGCCACGAGACCTGTTGGAACAGATCGAATGCATCGCGGAGACATGGCGCGATTAGGTGCGCAAATCAATGAGCTTTTGTAGCGCTACAGAACCTAACCGATTTTAGCACCCTGGTACCATCGTATGTGAGCATGTGTAAATATTCCTCCCGGCGCTCGTTAAGAAGTTTCACTTCAATCACACTTCAATAATACATGTTTGCTTTATTTTTTTTACCTATTTAAATTTTGGCAAATATTTTTTAACCACATGGTGTCTGGCTGGACCGTGAACGGTGACTTGATCGTGGTATATCTAAAAAGAATGTTAAACGGAACTAAGGCACAGCAGCACCCGAATGTCGAATTAGCGGCAGCTAAAATCACGGTACGGTACGTGAAATTAGGATCCATCTCTAGCAATACGATCTCCCTTTAGAGTGTGTGCCACTGCCATAAAAAATCATGTAAATCGTGGAAATATGTAATAAAAATAATAAATAATAAAGTAAAGCTTTAATAATTAAAGATATCTACTCACCATCTTTTATGTTAATTCCATCTTCTCTTCGACAAGCACGAATCCACTGATTTGTTAACTCATGTTTAGGAAAACGAAAATATTTAATATTACTCCCTTTGGTGGTCCTATTATTGTTCTTACAAGTAGCCACAGCACAGCTCGGCATAATTATACTATAAGTTTTTAATTTAAATAATCCTATAACATATATAAACACAAAACAAATCTAAAAATTCACTAAACCAAATAAACTACGACCGAGGAACATTTTTTCCCGGGTGACGTAGATGCGCGGGTGAGTCAAAAACGAGTCTAGAAATCAGCATACCGTTATATGTGTATCGTGTCCCTCATTATTTTCACGATATGAAGCCGGCACCTCACTGTTTAACCAATTTTTATGTAGAAGGGCTCCATACAATTGATTACTCCTTTTAAGGTCAACAGATTTATTTATGCATCACAAAGTTTGCACCTTCTGTACCTTTGGTTCTTTTTCACCTGCCGACCCATCCATAGACGCGTTTCGCCGTATAAAGGGTCAGCAGATGAGAGAACGGTGCTTCAGGCTTTATACAAACCCAGTAAAATTTAAACCAGTAGTGTGTTGTAGCCGGCGCCATCTATCCGTAATCTGCTAAGTTTATCGGACATAGACAATACTATACTATAGTGATTATTCGCTACTACTTGAATTGTGTATGTCAGGTGAACCTAGACAAATGCATCAGAAAGTTTGTACCTTCTGTACCATCCATTCTTTTTCACCTGCCGGCCCATCCATAGATGCGTTTCGCCGTATATCGGCTCGTCAGTATGGCTATAGGGTCAGCAGATGAGAGAACGGTACTTGAGGCTTTAAACAAGCCCAGTGAAATTCAAACCAATAGTGTGTTGTAGCCGGCGCCATCAATCCGTAACCTGCTAAGTTTATCGGAGATAGACAGTATTATACTATAGTAATTATTGGCTACTACTTGACATTGGCATTTGTCTAGGTTCACCTGACATACACAGGTCAAGTAGTAGCCAATAATGACTATAGAATAGTACTGTCTATCTCCGATAAACTTAGCAGGTTACGGATAGATGGCGCCGGCTCCAACACACTACTGGTTTGAATTTCACTGAGACTTATTTATTTATTCGAAAATTTAAAAGTTATCTATCACTGAATAACAACTAATCTCTTATAATAATAAATTCATAATTTTTTATGCAATTATTTAGTGATAAATGAGCTTTAAACTATTGAGAAAATAAACGAGCTTTCCGCTTTAATAAGAAGATATTAAATACTTGAAACCATTCGACATAAAAATAAGTATACAGTAATATACCAGCTTTAAATTATCCAAAGAATAAACGAGCTGGCCGATCTTATAAGACGATATCAGAAGCCGAGAATAACAACCGCAGAGAAGCGACAACATAAATCCAGCTCAAAAATTTGGAGTGGGAGGTAAACCGGCCAACTGTCATCTCCGCGTGCTTGTCAGTTTAGTTTAGTCCGAGATTTGTTTAGTACAGTCGTCGACGACAAAATTTTTGCGTTAACGCCAGTTTCCTTTGGTTTATTATTGAAGTGACTTCTTAAGCGAGGGTGAAGTCAGAAAAAATGAAACGCTTATCAAATTGAAACGCTTTTCAAAGTGAAACGCCCCTTTAATTAAGCATGTTCCAGTATAGCTAGAGGGCTGAAATTTTTAGGACATGTAGCCGGGGTAAAATAACGATCCTGGATGGAAATTGGACCCCCCCCGTTCGGCCAGAAGAGGGGGAAGAAGAAAAAAACTAAAATAATTCATTTCGGTAGAACGGGAAGCTATGGGGTCGATTTTTTATGGTAGGTGCGCCTCCTGGGGGGGGGGGCTACCTTTGACCATATGGGGGAAGGGGCTCTAATTTAATGGGGGATTTTGGGGTAAAACATTTTTTACCGATCTCTGCAACGGAGCCTCGGATCGAAAATATGACGAGACGTATCACGGGGTCATCAGTGGGGTGGGAATTATACCCCCACCTCCCCGGATATTAAAATTGATTATAACGTATCGGAACCGGTTCAAATGACTAAAATAAGTTGAGACTAAGTGAAACTAACCGAGAGTTGATTGAACGACTAACCTAAATTAACCAAATATATTGAAATTGATTATAACTTATCGGAACCGGTTCAAATGATTAAAATAAGTTGAGACTAAGTTAAACTAACCGAAAGTTGAATCGACGACTAACCTAAACTAACCAAATCTATTAAAATTGATTTTTAACGTATCGCAACCGCTTCAAATGACTAAAATAAGTTGAGAATAAGTGAAACTAACCGAAAGTTGATTGGACTACTAACCCAAACTAACCAAATCTATCAAAATTGATTATAACGTATTGGAACCGGTTCAAATGACTAAAATAAGTTGAGACTATGTGAAACTAACCGAAAGTTGATTGGACGACTAACCCAAACTAACCAAATCTATTAAAATTGATTTTAACGTATCGGAATCAGTCCGGATGTAAAAAGTCAATCAGTTACACGTCCTAATAACATATGTCAAAAGAAACCAATAATTATGTATATACGAATATGTCATGATGGATATATTGTTGTAATGTCATTGTAATATGTCAAAATGTATGTTAAAATATTGTAAATTCATTCCTTATTAAAATACGACTATGTACGATTCTGTCAATCAAACGTTTTAAGAAAATGTCAAATGTGGCAGATGAATATATTCGTCAATATTTCCCTTAATATAACAGATATCGAAAAAATTGTTTAAAAAAAAATTTGTTTTTTTCGATGCTCTATCGTTTTGAAATAAAATATGACACGTACAACTGTTACATTTGACAGTTACAGCTGTCAAATTTGTTCATATTAATCTGACATATACCAAAATACATTGTTAACATTTTGACATATTTAAGTATTATATTTTGACATATATTTTTAATCATTAAAAAATGTTAGCTAATTTTATGTTACATATTATGGGTTAATATGACAGTGAGAGATGTTACATAATTTTTTATTTTTTTACCACTACTTTAATATCGTCATTTGACATATGCCATTTTTTTTAATAATATGTCTAAGTTATTCATATTATTTGATCTTCTTAAATTAGCCCATTGTTTTATGCTAACTGTTTGTGTAAATGTGAAAATGCTTAACCAATATTTCTCTGTCTTTTCAATTGTATAGTATTAAGCTATATTTTATATGATAACAACCATATTTCAACTTGACACAGGAAAACAATGAAAAAATGTCATAAAAGAACATGATATATGCTTCAGATATATTTTCAATTATCTATAGAACAATGACAGTTGGAATGAATTGGTTTGTGCAGAAAAATATGTTTTGAATTTTTCTACAATATATCTTAATACTTTTTTTCGATAGGACCTTTAATAACAAAGTTATTTCGAATAAATCGTAAATGAATCAAACTTTTTCGTTTTCCTATTGTATTTCATTAATTTTTTCTCACTTAATTATGAACTAAACAGAAAAAAAATATACATTTTTTGTCAATTACCGATTTTTTATTTAGAAGAATTCGAACTTTTTTCAAAAATGTTATGAGAGAGAGGCGCAGACGCATGTCTGCATCCGTTACGTCAAAGATTTAGTGAATGTTTGAGCCCAACGAAGGTATGGTATTTTTAAGTGAAACATATCAATATGGTGATCATCCACCTACTTTACTTGTTTTAGTTTCGGACCCTATTGCATTGCATTCTTTAATGATTAAAAATATATGTCAAGATATAATACTTAAATATGTCAAAATGTTAACTATGTATTTTGACATATGTCAGATTAAAATAAACGAATTTGACAGCTGTAACTATCAAATGTGACAGTTGCACGTGTCATATTTTATTCCCAAATGACAGAGCATCGAAAAATACAAATCTTTTTTTAAACAATTTTCTCGATATCTGTTATATTAAGGGAAATATTGACGAATATATTCATCTGTCACATTTGACATTCTTTTAAAACGTTTAATAAGGAATGAATTTACAATATTCTAACATACATTTTGACATAATACAATGACATTACAACGATATATCCATCATATACAATACACATCATTATTTATTTCTTTTGACATATGTTAATAGTACGTGTAATTGATTGACTTTTGGTTAGTTTGGATTAGTCGTCCTATCAACTTTCGGTTAGTTTCACTTAGTCTCAACTTATTTTAGTCATTTGAACCGGTCGTTCCGATACGTTATAATAAATTTTAATAGATTTGGTTAGTTTGGGTTAGTAGTCCAATCAACTTTCGGTTAGTTTCACTTATTCTCAACTTATTTTAGTAATTTGAAGCGGTTCCGACACGTAATAATCAATTTTAATAGAATTGGTTAGTTTGGGTTAGTCATCGATTCAACTTTCGGTTAGTTTCAATTAGTCTCAACTTATTTTAATCATCTGAACCGGTCCCGATACGTTATAATCAATTTTCATAGATTTGGTTAGTTTGGGTTAGTCGTCCAATCAACTTTAGGTTAGTTTCACTTAGTCTCAACTTATTTTAGTCATTTAAAGCGATTCCGATAGGTTATAATCAATTTTAATAGATTTAGTTAGTTTGGGTTAGTCGTCGATTCAACTTTCGGTTAGTTTCACTTATTCTCAACTTATTTTAGTCATTTGAAGCGGCTCCGATACGTTATAATCAATTTTAATAGATTTGGTTAGGTTGGGCTAGTCGTCGAATCAACTTTGGGTTAGTTTCACTTAGTCTCAACTTATTTTACTTATTTGGGCCGGTTCCGATACACTATAAACAATTTTAATAGATTTGGTTAGTTTGGATTAATCGTCCAATCAACGATACGAAATCTTCGTCACGCGAGACGAAAACATAAACCATCTCGTGATACGACCTTGAAAAATCACTCTCATGAAACCCAAGAGGTATTCGCTTCAAAAAGGTTAGAACGCGACAAATCAGTAAACTCTGAGTTAAACCGTTAAATCCTAAAAGATAACTTATTCATAATACATTTCCAATAAAGTAAATAATAAACATGTAGTTAATTACATGTTTTATCGGTGTATAGCATTTCTTTTCCCTTCATTGCATTTATCTCAGTGTATTAAACCGGCCATCTGTCACATATGACAGATTGAACTTGGCTCTCCAACTTCAAAGGTGCCGACGGGTTTTGTCGCTTCTCTGCGGTTGTTATTCTCGGTCAGAAGCTTGAAACCGTCCTACCTAAGAATAGTGTATGCAAGCATTAAATCTTCAAAAAATAGAGGTTTTGTTGGCCTTATAAGAAGGTATCAATACTATCGACATTTCCTACAAAAATAGTTATTCAA
>JAEQML010073387.1:0-14991 GCA_016904865.1 Pissodes strobi | reverse complement strand
TCTTAAACGCAACCTCCTGCATTGAACACTTATTTATCGAAATTGAAGTCAATAAAAATAAACTTATCTTTGCAACAGTTTATTTTCCACGTAGAAGTTACTTTGAGAAATTTGCCGAATTTGGAGCCAACTTGGAGAGAATCTCTGAAGAGCACCCTGACTGCAAATTGTGTGTTCTAGGGGACTTTAATATGCCAAACAGTCTCTGGAGCAATGATGACTTAGCCTCAGTTGCAACCTCTCTAGCAGGTAGCACACAAAACGACATCGAGTCTACTCAAGGGTTATCTCAACTGGGCTCATATCACAACCTTTTTCAGTTAAACACAATACAAAATGTAACCGACAGCCTCCTTGATCTAGTGTTTTTACAAAACAAGGACACTACAGTTATTCGGGCAGAAGATGCTTTGCTCCCAATCGATCCTTATCATCCACCCCTTTCCTTTACAGCATCATGCCAATTAACACATTTTAACAATTCAGGATTGAAGGGAAGTGGATTTTATAGAGACTTTCGGTCAATAGACACAAAATTGGTGACAAACTTTTTATCTCAGTTTGAGTGGGACAAGCTTTTTAATAACCAATCTCTTGATGAAATGATAAACATATTTTATGATATTGCTTATTTAACTGTAGATATTTTTGTTCCTTTAAAAAAGTATTCCGCTAAAAATTTTCCTGTATGGTTTTCTCGGGAACCTAAAGAGAAAATAATTGAAAAAAAGAAGACCCATAGAAACTATCTTATTTCTGGTTCCTTTTTATATACTAGATTCTCTACTTTAAGAGCAGAATGTAAATCTCTAAAGAATCAATGTTATCAAGAATATGTATCCCTAACTGAATCTTCACTTAGATCTAATGTTAAAAATTTTTGGAAATTTGTTAATGGCAGAAAGGGAAGGGGCTTTGTACCGGCTGTAATGTGCTCTGGCGACATAACCTGTTCTACAGGGGAAGACATCGTTAACTTGTTTGCTGACTACTTTTCAAAAACTTACAGTAGTAAGGACCTTACCCTGCAGGATTCACCACCTTCTGGGGACATCAATCTCTCGCAGTTTAATATACCAATTTCAGCAATTTATGAAAGACTGTCTACTTTGGATGTCAATAAGGGACCTGGTCCTGATGGCCTTCCTCCATTTTTTCTTAAAAACTGTAGTTTTATTCTGTCGCGACCACTTCATATTATTTTTAATTCATCCCTAAGAATTGGCACTTTTCCACAATATTGGAAATTAAGCTTTATAATTCCCATACTGAAATCTGGTCATACTTCTCAAGTCAGCAACTACAGACCGATAAGTATTCTTAGCTGTATTCCTAAGGTCTTTGAAGGTTTAGTATGTGACTATTTATCAACTTCTCTAAGGGGTTGTTTTATCTCCCAACAGTTTGGATTTCTTCCACATAGGTCCACGGAGTTGAACTTGCTAACATTTACTGATTTTTTACTCAACTCATTGGAGGAAGGGTGTCAGGTGCATACCATTTACACTGATTTCACCAAAGCGTTCGACAGAGTGAACCATAAAATCTTGATAAGGAAGTTGAGAGATTTTGGAATACAAGGAGTTCTGTTGGAATGGTTAGTATCTTATCTATCAGATAGCATACAGATTGTACGTATCCAGGGTTTTCAGTCTAATGAAATAAAAATACCCTCAGGCGTCCCACAAGGCTCGCACCTGGGACCCTTGCTTTCTGCCATTTATGTAAACGATGTTGCATCCTGTTTTAAGTTCGCATTTTTTCTTGTATTCGTAGACGATTTAAAGTTCCACTTAAAAATCATAAATCAAGAGGACTCTAAGAAGCTTCAATCTGATCTTGATCGTTTAATCCACTGGTGCTGTATGAATGGTATGGAACTTAATATTAACAAATGCCAATTAATGATTTTTAACCGTGGAAGAAGTCCCATACATAACATCTACAACATCAGTGGTTCCCCATTAGTGCAGGTGACTCAAATGAAAGATCTAGGAGTCCTACTTGATAGTCAACTATCTTACACTGATCATATCTCTTCAATTGTATCTAAATCCCTTCAAATTTTGGGCTTTGTCAAGCGTTGTACAAGGGACTTTCAAAATGTTCCATCCCTTAAATTGTTATTCTGCTCCCTAGTTCGTCCACATTTGGATTATTGCTCCTGTGTGTGGTCTCCAACATACAATATCCATATTCAGGCAATGGAGAGGGTCCAACATAAATTTCTTAAGTATGTTCACTCTGTCGTACAGTAAGTAAGTAAGTACACACTCAAATCCTTCACAATAAACACCTCTTTTAATGCAGTGTTATTTATGGCATACTGATGGGGGAACAAAGCCTTTGATTTACTAAATCTTATAAGGCAACATTTCTCAATGTTGAGTGACACGTCATTGAATTGACACCAATTAAAAACCTGGTCAATATCATTCTGTAAAGAGATCATGTCTTGGACTGATGTTACTCGTGTAAACAATTTCGTGTCGTCGGCGAATAGTAGATAATTTGTGCTCAACAAACCATCCAAGTCGTTGATAAACAAGTTAAATAAAAGTGGTCCTAAGTGGGAACCTTGGGGAACTCCCGAAGAAGCAATGAAGGGCTTAGATAAATAGCCATCAATTTTGACCTGTTGTTCTCTGTCGGATAGGTAAGAACGTAGCCATGAGAGCAGCATTCCTGAAATTCCATAATTGGACAGCTTCGAAAGTAGGATGGCGTGATTTACCTTATCGAAAGCCTTGCTAAAGTCTGTGTATATTGCGTGGGTCTCGACACCCATTTCGAAGGATTAATTGATGAAGTTTGTATAAAGGAATAGATTAGTATCGGCCAGAGCTGAATCCATACTGGTGACAGACTATTACTTGTTGAAATACTTTAGTTAGTACTGATTCAATACAGTGTTCAGAGTTTTGGTATTGCTGAAAGAATAGTAATTGGCCGATAGCTGCCAACATCGTTCCTACTTCCCGATTTGTGAATAGGGCACACATAAGATAACTTCCAGATTTTGGGAAAGATTCCAGAGTTTAATGATTTAGAAAATATGTATTACAAGGGAAGGTAGAGACAGTGCGAACAATATTTCAATACCCTGTTAGGAACACCATCCGGTCCTGCTCCTTTATTTGTGTCAAGCTCAGCTAAGGCTTTTTCAATAGTAGTGGCACTGATACTGATATTGGAAATAGATTCAAATTTATGAGAGGACACGTGATGGGCATTATAGAAATTTACGGGGTTGAAGACTGGCCAGAAGTATTGTGCAAAGAGACTACCATTATCGGCGTTATCAGTGTTAAGGTGCATCTCCTTTGGAACTGATCCTTGGTTGGATTTGTACCGAACAAAGTGCCAGAAGTAGTTTGCGTTTTCGTTTATAGCATTTTCAGCGTTAGTTATGTAATGGCGATAACAATCCTTAGTAACAGACTTACATTGTATGCGTAATGAACAAAAGGTATTATAATCCGTCTCGCTGTTTGACTGCTTGTATCTCTTGTGAGCAATTTTCTTTTGAAATATAAGGTTTTTAAGGCTGTTTGTAAACCAAACCGGAAATCTAGTACTGATTTGAGACTGCTTCAGAGGCACAAACATTTCAAAACAGTTATAGAGTACAGTATAAAAATTATTTAGCATTACATTGTCTAAAATTAATAGCCAATTATAAGTTTGAAGAAAACTATCAATACAAATAAAATTTGCTTGTTTAAAGTCATAGTATGAGTACTTTCCACAATTCAAATACTTTAAACTCTTACAGGATATGGACAGTTCCAATGCAGGGTGATAGAGATCGCAATTTACTACCCATCACACTTTACAATTGACTCTAGTTCAAAATTAGCAAAACAGAGATCCAGAATGGTATTGTGATCGTTAATCACATCGTTGAACTGGGATAAGCCCAAAAATGTAGTAGTGTCACATAACAAGATTTCACTTGGTGATTTAATGTTACCAGGTAAGAGACCCAGGCAATCGACACTAGGAGACCATGCAATATTAGACAGGTTATAATCTCCCACGACCAACACATGCTGAAATGCATCGCAAGCACTATTCACTGAGCTTAGGTGATTTTCATAGATTGAAGGCGGGATATATACACAGCCGATGCAGTAAACCGAATTTCCGATTGTCACCGAAACCCATGTTTCTTCAGCAGAGGGACATCCAATAGAAAGGCAGCAGGACTTCAGGCTGGACCTGATGGCCAAAAGAACGCCACCGCCGCGACTTTTAATACTGTTGTTAGGGCCTCTGTCAGTTCTGTAGACAATGTAGTCTGAACCTAGAAACTCTGCATCATTTATATCAGGATCCAGCCAGGTCTCGGTGAGCGCAATTATGGAATATTCTTCAGCCTGAGCAGCACAAAGGAAGTTATTAAGTTTTGTTTTAAGACCACGGACATTCTGGTAAACGATAGATATATGATCTAATGATGATGCTCTCCTGTTCGGTTTGGTTGAAAATTTGCCGGAAAGGGCCGTCGGGGACGAAACTCCTTGACTGCGGTACCCACTGGCCAAAGATTGGGTTCTAGTAGACCTCTTAGAAGCGTTTCCTTAACTCCAATCTTAAAAGAAGCAACATCATCGTTTTTGTCCAAAACAAAGCATTTCGCGTCAGGAATGCAAAGTTGATTTTCGAGATATTCCAGAATTTGGTCTTGTGTTGTACTACCAAGACACAGCCATTGACGCCTCTCGCCTGCTAATAGGGGACCGTTCACTGTTCCAGTGCCAATAATGATAGGTTGCTTACCGTCGCGCATTGAAGGGATGCAGATGTCAGGTTTATTGGAGTTCGAGGGTATGACTTGACTATTAGATGACTGCATGCAACTTTTATATTTTAGATTTTGTTGCATACCTGAGGATGGGGTTACTTGAGAGATTTGACGTGTATTGGTGTTAGAATCAGAATTTGGACTGGGCTGCGTATGTGGTGGTAATATTGCCGAAGCGGAATCGTTGGTTTTAGATGCTACTAACTTCTTCAGTTGTTACATTTCCTTTTCAAGAGTGACGATTTTTGTACGCAGATCACTATTCTGGCGTTCTAGATCGTCCAAACGCGAATCATTTAGCTTAGAATGTTTGCCATTCTCAGGTTTCTTATTATTGTTCATTCAAATGTTGCATTAGCTAATTGTTATTAGTATTGTAAAGCTCTTGAGCTATATAATGTGTTAATAATTGTGTTTATATAAATATGTTTGTGATACTTAGGTTAGGTTAAGATTAACTATTAAAATTGTATACTTATATTTCTTGTTATATTGGGCATTGGCCCGTTAATAAATAATAAAAAAAAACATGTACCAGCCAATATTATTTTAAAATTGTCTCCTAGAATACAAATAACAACTTTGGTACAAAAATCATAATTTAGTGGCAATTTAACCATTTAATATTATGATATTTATGCTTTTTAGATGATATATTTGATTAGCAAGGGTTGAGAAGGGTGATAATTGAAAACATTAGTTGAAGTATGGACTTCAATAAAAAAATTACAAAAAAAAATATTATAAAATGAAATGATAAATTTGCTGCCATGTCCGGCCTTTAGTCCGTCACGCCAAACTCTATCGAATGCCTTCAAAATATCCAACGCAATCGCTTAAGACTCTCCGTAGTTCTCAATTGCCCTACTCCATATATGAGTGACATAGGCCAATATATCTCCTGTCGATCTCTCTTTGCGAAAGCGGTATTGATTATCGCTGATTATTCTGTTGTTCTCGAGGTACTTGAGTAGTTGCTGATTGACTACACGCTCCATGACTTTGGAGATTATTGGAAGCAGAGGGAGAAAAAAGCCTGGAAAAAACGGGTGTTAGTTCCGCGGAGCAGTTCTTCAACACGATGACAGGTATTCCGTCCGGTCCTGATGCCTTTTGCGCATCTAGTTCTTTAAGGATTTTACGAATATCACGGTGATGAAACTTTACTTCTGCCATGGTGGTATTATATGGATGTTCGATATGGTGGGATGTATTGACTATTGTATTGTAATTGTATTGTCTTTTCTTTAACTTGTTTTTGTTTTTAGATCAGTTTATAGTTTATATTCTCTGCGGTTTGTTTGCTTTGTCAATGAGACTCTTTAATTCTTTGGACAATAAAGCATGAATTTGAAGATCTGGTGCAATGATATCCTAGGCGAAGCATACACAGGGAAGAAACCAATATCTTTACTGCGATAAGAATATCAATCAGGAAAACAAAACAAAAATATACAACACTATTCTCAAAAGTGTAATCATATATAGCTCGAGATATGACCACTATAAGAAAAAACTGGAAACAACCGAAATGGACTTTTGGAGAAGCGCGGCGAGCAAGGATAACAATTGAGAGCTGAAAGATAAGAAAAATTATGAATGTAAGACACGCACAATAGTAGATAACATCCTAGACAACTGTTATGGTTCGGACTTGAATAAAGAATGCTAGACACAAAAATACCTTTAGAAGTTATCAAGACGAAACAAGGAGGAAGAAAAAACGTAGAAGACTCAGACGGATCTGAAGAAGTGGGATAGATGAGAGAATACCGTTTATTTCTCGTTACTCTAGGCGGTACTCGACAATCTCCGGAAGGCGTGGAATTTACCCAAGTCTTTACGGACCAATGAATTCCTTTAGAGTGTTCTGGTGGTGTAGTGGTCAGGATGCTGAACCTGTGCAGGCCTGGCAGTGTCTGTGATAAGGCAGCGGCCGGGGTTTAATTCCCGTTGGATTTTCTTTTATTTTTTAAGGTTGTTTGTAAAAAGTTTTTTTCTTCATTTTGGGCATGCCTTGGGTTAGTTTTTGTTGGTATTGCCCCCGTAGCGAGCGGTGGGCCATGCGTAAAGTGAAATATTAGACAATCTAAAATAGTAAACAAACGCTTATGCTCCAGATATGGTCGAGTACCGCCGAGAGTAACGAGAAATAAACGGAATCCTATAGATGAGGAGATAAGAGTTCCCAACTCAGCAATAAATAAATTCACTGCCATCATTCGTCCATTTAAACCCTTGGTGGTCTAAGAAAAGGAATTAATTATATGTGCAGCTTATTCTGTAACTGTAAAAAGTAATTTTCCAAAGTAATACTTTAAAATAAAGCCGTATTGTACTTACTTTCATAATTAAAACATACCCTTTTAAACAGGCTATATGGAGGGGCAAACTGCAGGGGAATCTATTAACATCTGCAGCGCTATGTCTAGCCAACAACCAACGGACTAATTCCACATTATTAGCACCAACGCACTTTTGCAATAAATTATAGCCAGTCTCATCGTGAATCGCTAGTATACTTTCATTCTAAAACAAATAAAAATGGAATTAACATATTTCTACCTGAATGTGGTTTGGTGTTAATTGACAAATTTATGCTTCTCTTCATATATTTGGCGATCGACACTAATTTTCGGGTTATACCTCTTTAAAATGCTGTTTTCAATGAGCACCACTTTCTGCAGTTATAATTTGCTAGTCTACCTTTATTTCAAAGATATACATCCGCTAAATTTCATCAGAAGTAAGACATCTCAAAATGGTTACTGTCAAAGTTACTGTCAAAGCAAGACCAACCAACATTGCAAAATGTATGAAGAAATTTATTATAAGTATTTTGATGTTTTGCCTTCTTGTCATATATACTTCCACCAATATGAAGAACCACTGGCTGTAAATCTGCGCGGGCGCAACTGATTGGTAGAATGACATATATTATTCGACATAAGGAAACTGCGACTCTGCGAAAATGGCAATTTAAGGAGGAATATCTAGAAAACTAGGAATAACCGCCAAATATTTCGTTGATTTTGGTAACCAATGGCTACCAAAAACCCTCAAAAATGGGCATATGTACCCTTCTAAACTGTTAAATACTGTAATTCTTAAATTAAAACATTATTCACTTTTCGAGACAAAACAATGTTTAGGTGAAATGTACAGGGTGGCCCGTTTATTATGGGATTACACCTTACCTCAGAATCTACGGGGTGTATCAAAAAAAGTTGTTTGGATTTACTTAAACTTTTAAAATATTATATTTTTGTATATACAGGATGTTCGTATTTTCGTGGACATGTATCAACTTTCTCACTTTAAATAGAATACCCTGTATATTAAGGCATTTTTCAATTCCTCGGAAAATTCTAGATATATTTTGTATATAATATCCTATACGTAAGCCTAACCGTTTTTGACATATTTTGAATTTTATGTCAAAATTGACGTGTGCAGGTCTAAATATAACTATCAGTTTCTCCTATTGAAACCCTCTATTATTTAATTGGAGTTGGTTTCCTTGTAGAAGAACATTAAAAATTTAAATAAAAAAATATTTTTTTTTTCAAATGAAAATCCCCTATTTCCTATTTTTATCTTATTTAGCATTACAAACAAGGGTGACTTTGTATAAAGTTGTCTATTCCAAAAACTTGTAGTTTTGGAAATATTAACTATTTAACAATGCTATACGGCTTTTAAGTTTTGTTATTAGTTGGCCGTGATGGCGAGGCGTGGCGACAAAAAAACAATCGAGCACTACAGAAATGACACTATTTCTTGTCGTCTGACAATACATCTACTTATTACCATCCCAGCCGGGACGATTAAGTTATTAACCTTTCGTCGGGCGCAGCTGTTCTAGCAGATACGACAGTCTTTCTTTTGCATCGTGTATGGTAACCTATAGTGTTAAAATCCCCACTGCATAGGTAGCCTCCTATTTTTAGACCAGCTATCGATAAGTCCGTGGCAGTTTGTGTTAGAAGGTTTGACGTGCACGTGGCAAACATTTTGATCTCTTGGATACACTGCACCTGATTACGTTATAATTTACAAATTATAAATATTGCATTTTAGCATAGAGAAGAACACTACCATTGACCAGCGTTTTACATTTCTAGACACATTATAGAGATTGCCAATCGCACTATTCGAAAAAAAAACAATTTAAGAGTAAAGTACCATAATTTTACAAACAGAAAAATTCTGATCCACTCATATTCCAAATTAGCAATTGTCCTGGTTAACTATTAATATACAGGGTGTTTCTTAATAACATGCTAATATTTAAGGTTATTTTGGGTTCATCTTGAGAAAAAAGAGTCATATAAACATATGTCCTAAAAATCTTAACTACTTTAGAAAAAAATCTTTTTTTATTATAACTTTGGTATTACCCTAGATATTTTTGTGAAATTGGGTACACTCCTTCTATGCATCAAGATGCATTTTCTGATGTACAAACAATTTTATTACTTTTACCAGTGACGCATGTACGGGATTTGAGTTGAATATTTTTGATGAAAAATATGTTACGCCACTGCTTTTTCTTAAAGTAAAAATTATTTTTGAAGTCCCCATTTCTTTATGACCAAATGTGGTCTCTTGATCTTTTTTCGTTTGACGTACGGTTTTTGCATAAAAAAAATTAAATTCATGCACTTGTACCTCGCTAGACCACTTACGAGAACAATAACTTTGAATTTTTAAACAGTAAAATACCAACGTGCAAATGAATGAATTTTATTTTTTTATGCGAAAATGGTGCGTCAAAAAAAAGATCCAGAGACCACATTTGCTTAGAAAGGAGTGGGGATTTCAAAAAATAATATGTACTTTAAGAAAAAGCAGTGGCGTAACATATTTTTCTTCAAAAATATTCAATTCAAAACCCGTACAGACGCAACTGGTAAAAGTGATAAAATTGTTTTTACATCAGAAAATGCATCTTGATGCATAGAAAGCGTGTCCCAAATTTCACAAAAATATCTGAGGTAATGCCAAAAAAAAAAAGATTTTTTCCTTAAAATTTTAGCAACCTGCAGTTCAAAAGTTAAGACTTTTAGGACATATGTTCATATGAAGTTTCTTTCTCAAAATGGACCCAAGAATAACCGCCTTAAATATTAGCATGTTATTAAGAAAGACCCTGTATATACAAACTAGCATTTGCTACCAAATATTCATTTATTTTTTTCTAGTCTGGTCGAAATGCGTATTGAGCTGGATACGAGGGGACGATAGAAAGTTGAAAAAGTTTATGGGATAAAGAGTAGGGAAAATACAAGAGAAGACTAGAGATGGATATCAATAAAATCTCGTTCAACTGACGAAGCAACAATGATATAAAAAGAAGGGCTAACAGATGTTGGTACAAATGAATGGTTTTTTTGGACCGTGTTTTTCAAAACAAGCAGAAGAACTTTGGAACAATGAAAATTCGGGTTACGGAAATGAACCTTTCGAATTAGGCTACCAAGCAGAATTGGCATAAAATTATTTTCCTGAATTAAAGAAGGAAAGAAAGAAGCAAATATTTGACATCGAAACATAATACATGTTTGATGCAAGTCAAAATTTGGCCTTTAAAAATTATTGACAACGTAAAGAGGCAAACAAAGCCTACTATAAAATTAAAGGATCTTAAACTTAGCAAGTACACAACATTAAAAACATTAAAATATTAAAAAGAAAAATACAAATCATAAACAGATACAAACACACACTACATCAAATTAAATAAGCGGTGGCGCCTCCATATATTCATCAACCGAATAAAAAGAATTGTGAAGCAAATACATCTTTATTTTACAGTTAAAAGCAGACTGTGACCTCGACCTGACATTGTTGCCGAGTTTATTATATATTTTTAAGTCCAATGAATTTTGAGATGAAATTGTAAGGCGATGTCTATTTAATAGCAGAGTGTTTCCTGATCGGAAACAGAGTTGGGCCTGACGCATTGCTCAACAAACTGCCGCCCTTCGGACTGACAGCCTTTCTCTGCAGCTGGCTTGCCAGTTTCCTTAAGAACCGATCTCTGCACGTTGTAGTTGATGGGCACATCTCAGACACATTCACAATAACGCGGGCGTGCCTCAGGGCGCAATACTTTCACCATATCTGTTCCTCATCTATATTAATGCCTGCTGACCGAAACAAATAATCCTCTTTACAGTTTTGCAGATGACAGTACCTTTGTCTTCCAATTTAGATCAGAAAAACCTTTACCAGCGACTGAGACATACCACCACAGACAAGAGCAGATTACAGCAATTAATCAAGACCTGGAGACCAAGAGGACCAATACGGCGGGCCCTGACTTCATTATGACCATTCCTTCATCCTCGTCAATCGGACTGCTGGGTGTCTCGGTCAACAACAATATGCATGGCATGACCACTTTGCTAACATCGCAAAATCAGCCTCCCAGAAGCTTGGTGCGCTATTTCGCAACAAAAAACTGTATTCACCGCAGCAGTTACTCTTGCCCTGCAAAGCGCAAATAAGACCGTGTTTAGAATATTGGTCGCACATTTGGGGTGCCGCACCAAAGCACACCCTAAAGCTGCTGGATTCAATTCAGAAGAGAGCTGTGTGTCTCGTCGGCGATCCGGAGTTGACCCGGGTTTTTTGCAGATACTTTCATGGCAGATGTTCCCAGAATTTGGCCCGCCTTATCCCGCCCCTGGCAAAGTTATGACAGACGGCAAGAGCGGACCAGTTCGTCGTACAACTGGAAACACCTAGAACATCGCTTTACAAGAACTCTTGTGTCTGGCTCACTGCATTCCTGTGGAACTCACTCCCAGGACATCTGTTTCACCCTAATTACAACCTACAACTATTCAAGAACATCAACATCTTCGCACACACACCGCTCGTCGAGTGCCATAGGATCTCCCTTTAGTGTGTGTGTCACTGCCATAAAAAAGCATAAATTCAATAATCGTCACCCTTGTAGGAATAAGGCCTTTTCTCCTCCTTCACGTAGCCTCAAGCCTTAAATACCGTTAATTGCCTATGGCCGACAGGCAAAATAAACGGAAAGGCTACTAGACAACATGGGTATAGAGACAAAATACTAGGTAAACGATATAATAGTCAATGTTTACCTATTTAATGCCCGAGCCATCAATTTACCTGAAATTATTCACGAGATAAGATGAGAGGAAATTTGGTAAATCGTAATTTAAATTTGAATTATCATTCCCTACACAATACACGTTTAAATAAAAAAGGCATATGAAAAATCAAAGAATGAGACAAATATGGAAGGTACCTTCTCAAAACACCTCTCGCTGCTCTAAACCAACCAAGATGAAATACATATCTCCTACCTTTCCTGATTCCCAGATCAAAGTGGAGTTGCGAACAGATCAAATAGTTCTACTTTCCGCCACGAACGAGTGTTTCGTCAATTCAAATCACGCAAACTTGCATATCGATGTTAATTGAAATATTTAAAAATATATTCTACCGCTGTGTTCGTATAAAAATGATAATAACCTTAGTATTGGTTATAAAAAAAAATTATATTTCACAGGTCGACAAGATTTTAGTAACACAAAGCAGATCTTTATTTTTAAAATGGAAATACCCTTCTAATAATAGGAAAAATATTCCTACAGCCCTAACACGTACCACTTTTCAATAGCTCAATAAGACCCTTTCACATTTGCAGGTAGTCGAGCGGGAAGTCAATGTAATGAGGGGCATTATAAGATCCTTTACACAAATAGTGCACTATATAAAAATCGGCCTTTCCTATTGGTCGATCCGCATGGCCCTCCGCTCGCTACGTGGGCTCAAGAAAAGGAAACTAACCAGGTGCTAACTCAAACTAACCCAAAATCAAGAAAAAAACTGTTTAGAAACATTATCTTAAAAAAAAAAAATAAAAAAAGCAACGGGATTCGAACCCGGGCCAAGTATCTAAACCTCTACACCACGAGAGCTCTTGACAGAAATTGATTGCATCACCAATACATATTGCAATACGACATGGATCGACCAATAGGAGAGGTCGATTTTTACATAGTGCACTATTTGTGTAAAGGATCTTAAAATGCTAATGAGGGGACGGTTACAAAGGATGCATTTTATAACAGGAAAAGTACCTGAACTGTGTTGTTTACAATAATAGACATAAAATTAAGATTAGAAATCAAGCTTCTGTTGTGTTTCGAAGTGAGAGGTTCTCTGTGTGTAGATAAGAAAGTGTTTTAAGGACAGAAATGTCGAGACAAACGCGCCGCAGTTGCAAAATCTCTCCTGACAAATTTTGTTATATTTGTGGAGAATTTATGATGAAACCCCAAGCCAGGCCATTTTCTGAAAGTGTTAAAAAAAGCCTATTTGCTATATTTTGGTGTTTTAATTGGAGATCAAGACAAGCAGTGGGCTCCCCATGTATGCTGTGTTAGTTGTAGCGTATCATTGGTGCAGTGGATGAAGGGGAAGAGAAAAAGCATGCCTTTTGCAGTCCCTATGATATGGCGAGAACCCACTAATCATTTAGACGATTGCTATTTTTGCCTGACAAAGACTGAAGGTTATTCCAAAAAGGGAAAGCACAAGATCGACTATCCAAATTTGCGGTCTGCAATGCGACCTGTTCCCCATAATGCAGATGTACCAGTGCCAATCGCACCTTTAGATCCGCAAAATGTTGTTTTGGAAGCTACTGGAGACAACGCATCATCAGGCAGCTCCGAAGAACAGTGCACCGACCCTACTTTTACTCTAGGTCCCAGTTCCGGCGAGCCACATTTAATTTTTCAAAGTGAGTTAAATGATTTAGTACGTGATTTGGGTTATCAAAGCAACAGTCAGAACTTCTTGGTTCACGTCTTCACGAATGGAACTTATTAGCCAACGAAACGAAAATAACGAATTTCAGAAAAAGAAATGCTCCGTTTTCTGCATTCCACAGTATGGAAAATTCGTTGTGTTCGTGTACTGATATTGATGGTTTAATGCAAGAATTTGATATTGAGCATTCCCCCTCTGAGTGGCGTTTATTTATAGATTCATCTAAATGCAGTTTAAAAGCTGTGTTATTGCATGATGCAAATTTAAAACCGCCTATACCAGTTGCCCATTCAGTGACGATGAGAGAATGTTATGAAAATATGCGCACTGTTTTGGATAAAATAAACTACAACACGTATAAATGGCAGATATGTGGGGACTTAAAAGTTATAGGAATTTTACTGGGAGGATTTACAAAATATTGCTGTTTTCTTTGTCTATGGGACAGTCGTACATTAAATCAGTATCATATAACAAAAATTTGGCCAGAAAGAAGTGAATTTCAACCGGGATCTCACAATGTTAAGTTTAGACCTCTTGTAGACCCCAAAAATGTCCTTCTGCCTCCTCTTCACATTAAACTTGGGCTGATGAAAAACTTTGTGAAGGCTATGAATAAAGATGGTGATGGATTCAAATATTTAAAAGAAGTCTTTCCCAAGTTAAGTGAAGCCAAATTAAAGGAAGGCATATTTATTGGACCTCAAATCAGAAAATTGCTGGACGACGTTAATTTTACAGAGAAGCTTACCAGGCAGGACTCAGAGCATGGAACTCATTTGTTAGTGTTGTAAGAGGATTTCTCGGCAACAATATGGATGCAAACTACCAACAGTTAGTTAATGAACTTTTAGATGCCTACAAATCGCTTGGTGCCCGAATGTCATTAAAAATTAATTTCCTCCATTCACATCTGTCATTTTTTTCTGAAAATTTGGGAGCTGTCAGTGACGAGCAGGGTGAAAGCCCAGTATATCCACCACCGAGTAGCGACAGAAACCGTCGGAACCTTTGATGTTTGGAGGTCAAATTTTCTTTCTCTCTCATTTGACGCGTTTGACGGGTAAACAACCAATTCACTGGTTAAATTATGAAGAACTCGTCGATAATTTGAAGTGAACTTAATGAAATGAGGATATTTGCGGTTGAATTAATATGAATATCATTGAAAACCTTTATTAAAAGAAAATATTTTCTTTGCAAAAGAAACATTTTTAAATTATATTCTAGAAAAATCAAATTTGGTGAAACAAATTAACAGAAACAGTATTTCAATATAAATGATTTTTGAAGTGAATACTTCTTTGGTTTCATGAGAGTGAAAAAGCTATTAATTTAATAAAATGTTGTTATTCCGAAAATATCTA
>JAEQML010073386.1:0-14992 GCA_016904865.1 Pissodes strobi | reverse complement strand
CCAGTAAACTTTTGTAAGCAAATTCTCTGTGATATTTACCAAAATATGGTGATTTAGAGTTAAGAGCTCTCTCTTCCTTTGACTCGGCATGACATTAGCTACTTTTTGTTTACTAATATAATTTTGTTAAGATATTATCTAACTGGCTACGTACTGGCCTCTTTTCGTCAAGAGGTGCAGTTTAAAGCTGTCTACAGCAGCGCCTCTAAAGGGTGAAGATACAGAACCGGCCATCTACCTCTACTTTCCATAATTTGTGGAAGGTATTATGGTGTTAATGATATAGTCCCATTCGATGTGTATTCCATGAGATTAATGGTTTTTTGTTTATTTTATTGACCTATATGGTTTTACTCAAGAATAGTTTTAAAATGCTGCCTTTGAAGATTGTAAATTAAGGAAAATTATTATTCTGGAAATCTATTTGATGTGCTTTATAGAAATATACAGTGATGATAGAATGTACATCTTCATAGCAGGAAGTCCTGCGACCAGACATATTCCCAAACCTTGTACAGAAAATATTTCAGTTCAAATTTTCCATATATAATATACCGCTATAAAATATAATTCGGTTGTCGTAAAAAAAGCATCTGAGGAAAATATCATCCGGCATTTCCGTTTCCATTCGGAAAAGGTATCAATCGATAGACCCATTAAAGTCAGACTCTTTTTACTCTGTATGGATATAAAAACGATTGTCCATCAATTTTTATTTCCTTTCATTGATAAGATATACCTCTTGTGTCTCTGGTGAATACCCGAACCTAATAGAAGCTCATTAGTAGTCTGCAGAAATCCTCTTTTGACGGCGTTTGATGAAACAAATTCGATAGTGAGAAGCCTGACTTAATTTGCGAGAAAATGCTGCTCGAAATAAATTACTCTTATGCCGTCTGTCCGAAATTGAGGCCAGTTTTTAAATTGCCGACATCACTAAATAATGTTGAATAAAAAAATTATGAAAAATAAAACATATTTTTTATATCATGTAAACAAGAGCAAATAAGGAATTAAAAATATCTAAGATTAAGAAAACGCAAACTACAGAGAAGGAACTCAAACCACACAGTAACAGTACAAATTGAAATTATTTTAATGATTATTTTCTTAGCATTCAATGGCAATAGTATTTATAAGAGGAAAAGAATATGAAAATAACAAATTTTAGTAATCTACTTAATAAACTCGCTAAACCCTTGCGTTCGACGTATCACTTTCCATATCCTTTATATATACGCTTCTTATCCATTACTGATCTTATACGTTTAAAAGTTTTCAATGTTTTTAGGAGCCCTATAAAGTAAAGATGAGGATACTTATTTCCTAATCAAATATTTACCTTATTTTCTGGGAAAACACCTGAGCTTAGGCAACACGGGAAAATCCAGGTTAATATTTTATGGGGTTTAACCAAATTAGATTTTAAGTGCAACACCCACGATCTGTGTTACCAAAACATAAAAGAGAGATCCGAAAGTTCTCACACAGATGGTTATACATGATTTTGTTTTGGGCTAATTAGAAAGCTAAAATGCGCATGTCTTTTAGTTGGGTTAGTTAAATCTCTTATTATCGAAAAATAGAAAATGGAAGTAACATCAATGATGATAAGATAATTTATCTTCACTCATTTCGAATTTAATTTTTATTGGATTATTGATCTAAGAGGATATTGCTAAAAATAGCCCTTCAGTCCGTAACCACGCTATTTTCACTTATTTTTTTTTTTTGATAAATATTGCTTAAAGCTGTGGAATACTGCATTTACCAGGCTTCCAAAGCAGCATAGTGTATCTTTATGGCTAATAATAAAAATCCTTCGTTTCATTACTGACGTTACACCAAGTAGGGATACGTGTTCAGAAAAATGATTTGGCCTCGCGTCAAGTATAGGTACGTGTCCTGAAAATTGATTATAAGCCTTAAGCTCAATAGACTTGCAGTCATTTATTAAATAAACTTATGTAGTGAGTTAACTAATACCGATAGGCCAACTCCTTTTTAAAAACTAACTTCTAAATTTGGTACAACAATGTCTGCGACAATATACTTTATTAACTGACTTTTACAATGCAAAAATGAATTTATATATATAAGGTAAAATGCATGGTCAGCATCTCGTCTTCATTATGGGAAGGAACGGCGATGTAACTCCTCCACCCTCGGATTCAACTATATCGTCAGGGTAGTTGAATGGGCTGTAGGGTAATATCTTCCATAGCATCGTTTTCTTTCCTACTTCTTCTTTTGGCACAGGATTTCTGGGTTATCTTCTTATAGATTAGGTAGCTGCACCCAAGGAACAGCAGGAAGTAAACCAGAAGTGTCCAAAGGGAAGGCTTTGTAGTAATTGGGATGGATTCCAGGCGGGACTTGTTTTCGATTATTTGGTTTCTTACTTCTTGTAGACTGTCGAGTTTTATGTCGTCTAGTTGGAGGCTTAAGTTTAATAATGGCATTAAACTCGGACTTTCTCCTAGATCAGGGAATAACATTGGCTGCAAACTGTTGTTGACAGTTCTTTTATCATTGATAATGATGAGGTCATTAACAGACACTTGGCATCCTAGGGGAATATTGGCGATGTATGTCCCGAAAAGCTTCAGGTTTTCAGATTGTACAAAACATTCGAGTTTTGCGATTACTTCTTTAGGTAGGACAAACAACCATTGGTCAGAGGTGCATAAACGGTTGAGTATCGGCTGACTAATGTACAGTTCGACGTGGTCGCAGGTAGTGGTGTCTTCTGTGGAGGACAGCAGGCTCACTGAGCAAGGGCTATCTTGGTGAATCTCCTTAAGGACTTCTTTGTCACACAAGTAGAGCTGAGGTGAGATTCTTCGACAGGGCAGGTCTCGATATGTATAGTGTGATTTATTTTTTATAAGAAATTTACTACGCGGTAAAATAACCTTAAACCGACCCTGCGAGAAGATAGGTGCTGAGTATAAATGGAAAAGTTCAAAGTTTTCATTTATTGTTATTGGAATGTATAATAAATATGTAATTTTATTGTTAGCAATAAAGCATTCAATATTTACAAGTTTTTCTAGTAAGAAAATATTTTCTTGTTCTATTTTCATAGGTAATTGTTTCGAGCCTACACGCTTTTCCAATAACTTAAGTTCATTATACAGTTCTTCTGTTTTTATGATGCTTGGATGCATCGTTTTAAGTTTACAAAAAGTTATGGAATTTTCTATATCTTGTAGCATAGAATCGATAAATTGATAAATGCTTGTTATTTGACGTAAGGTGTCTTGAATGTAATATAAATTTTCCTTATAAGTAGTTTTTTGCACTATAAGAGAGATTTGATTAATTTTTGATTCTAATAATTGTTCGTGTTTGCCAACTTGTTGTATCGTTTCGTTGAATCTAGTAATAACATTTAATGATATTGAGTTTTGATTAGAAATACTGCCTAATAGCTTATTTTGGTTTGTTTGTAGTTCATTAATGATATGGTCATAACGTTCGCCATCAGAGGCGTCTAAATTGCCGCTGACTGCCTTAAAAGCTGACCCTAGAATGTTAACATAAGCGTATAACTGTAGTCATGAATTTTGGCGTTTCCTAATTTTATTGGTAATAATCCGGGGTTGTCGTCCAATTTTTTCAGAGAAATCTGATCACGATTTGCCTCGGATGTGATGAGATTGACGCTGCCAAGGGCGATGGCAAGGCTGAAATATAATACTTAAGTTATCGTATTTACCTATTATGTAGATGCTAAATAAAATTAACGCTAAGCTAATGTTACGTGGAAATAAAACCTATACTAAATTAGTCGAAACTATACTTGTTTCTAAGAGGTCTTTTTAGATTATCCATGTGTATTTTCCCGTGAGCGTTCGTTCTCACGGTTTTACGTTTTTTGTTGACAGAGACGATTTTTACTGGTTTTGAGAATTTTTCAGCGAGTTTCTGCCGAGTATGTTTTTTCACATAGACGTCTTGTCCGGTTTCGAATAAATCTGGAGTGTCACGTTTCTGGTCGATATTAATTTTACCTATTAGCTTTTCTTTATTTTGGATAAGTTTTTCGTTTATTTTTGAATAAAGGATTTTTGACTTGCTTTTATGATCATTTATATAGTCTGACAATATAAGTTGTTCTAAATTCAAATCAAATGGGTCATCGGAAGTTATATGGCCGTTAATAACATCTATTGGCTTCATTTTCGTTGTTGAATGAATAGAATGGTTATAAGCCATAATAGCGTAAGTTATTTTTTTGCTGATTAGGCATTTATTAAAGTTCTGAGCATTTAAGAGTTTAACATGCTCAGCAATAGTAGAATGGAGGCGTTCTATTGCTCCATTAGATTGTGGGTGGTTGGGAGATACAAAATGAATCTTTATTTTATGCAGTTGAAGAAGTTCGGTAATTACAGCATTTTTAAATTCAGTGCCATTATCAAGTATAATTAATTTGGGAATACCATGGTGAGAAAAGAAAGATAGAAGGTTGTCTGCAATTTCTGTTGCAGCAAGGGACTTAAGAACGTAAGCTTGGGCGTACTTTGAAAAACTGTCTAAAATTGTTAGGAATTTCGATTGTTCTAAGGTATATGTATCAAGATGTATTATTTCAAAGGGCTTTGTAGCGGTTGGAGTAACGTTCATTTCTATATTAACCGGGTGTCGATCATACTTTGATCTTATACATATTTCGCATTGATTAATATACGTTTGAATTGAATCCTTCAAATTCGGCCAATAGTATATTTCTTTTATTTTTCCTTCGGTTTCATCGATGCCTCTATGATTGCTTTTACTTTCATGATAATTCTGTATAATTTCGAGAATATCGTTTTTATTTGTTATATCGATTAATTTTTTAAGACATCGTTTGAACTGTAAGGAAGGCCATCTGAAGTACTTCCTCACTACTTCGCAAAATGGTTCATAAACATCTTGATTTTCGAAATACAATTAATACAGTTTTCCCGGTATTACATTTTCTTTGATAAAATTTAAAATATCCGTTTCGAATTCGTGTTGACTTAACTGAACAGTTATTCGGCGTTTCTTTCCGAATAATATGGTTGTTTTAGGCTTTGCAGGCGAATGCAAAACTTGTGAAATAATAATTTGATTGGCTCCGTAATTAACAGGTGTGTCCAGAATAGGAATTCCGACTATAGGATTCTGGTCATTATTAGAGTGTACAGTGTTGCCGTCTTCGTCGTCTATATTGGGGATATCTTGTTGCTCTTCGTCGGGATGAACTAGTATAGACATTTGGTCTATATTATCATCTTGCACATGGGCGTCCGGTTGTCGTGACGTCGATGGTTCATTGTTCTCGTTTTCTTGTGCTAACTGATTGTTAAAATCTTCGATGTATTTTTTAAGTGAAAATCCCTGATCTTCCTTAACGTGCAATTCAATGCGCGATAGCGCGTCGGCGTTAGTATTGGCTTTTCCTTTTTTATATATCACTGAATAGTCATATTCTTCAAGCTTGATACGCCAACGCATAAGCTTTGAACTTGGGTCTTTTAAATTAAACAACCACTGTAGGGGTTTGTGATCCGTGATAATTTTAAATTTCCGGCCATAAAGGTAGGGCCTAAAATATTTAGTTGCCCATACCAAGCATAAACATTCCTTCTCGATGGTTGAATAATTTCGCTCGGAATCATTCAACGTTCGGGAAGCAAATGCCACAGGAAGGTCTTTTCCTATTGGACCTTGGCTTAATATGGCTCCTAGTGCCACATTGCTTGCATCTGTTGTTAAATTGAATTCCTTTGAGAAATCAGGGTATTGCAAAATAGGCTCGTTTATGAGCAAATTTTTACAACTTTCGAAGCAATCAACAAATTCCTGATTGTGCTCGATTTTTGCTCCCTTTTTTAAGCACGTTGTGAGGGGTTTTGTTATCTTGGCAAAGTTGTGAATGAATCTCCTGTAATATCCCAGTAGCCCGAGGAATCCTTTAATTTGTTTTGTTGTTTTAGGAATGGGATACTCTTTGATCGCTAATATTTTATCGGGATTTGGTTTGACTCCCTCTGGGGTCACGATATGTCCTAAGTAAGCTACTTCGTGTCTTAAAAATTCGCTCTTATCCAGTTGTATCTTAAAATTAGAGTCTCTCAGTCGTTTAAACACTTGTTTTAAGTTCTCTACATGTTCTTGTAATGATGTTGAAAAAACGATTATATCGTCGAGATACACTAGGCATTTCTCGTTCTGTATACCTTTCAAAATCGACTCCATAATTCTTTGGAAAGTTGCCGGCGCATTTTTCAGCCCAAAGGGCATGCGCAAATATTCATAGTGCCCGTTCTCTGTATTGAACGCTGTTTTCGGAACATCTTCCGCATTCATTTCTATCTGGTGGAATCCAGAGGCCAAATCCAACGTGGTGAAGTATTGGCACTTACCCAATTTGTCAAGTAGATCGGTGATATTTGGTAGTGGAAACTTGTCATCTATGGTCTTCTCATTTAGCTTCCTGTAGTCCACTACAACTCTCCACTTTTGTTGGCCTGATGCGTCCATCTTTTTTGGTACAACCCAGATAGGGCTTGACCATGGGCTATTTGATGGTCTAATTATGTTTTGGTTAAGCATCTTCTTAATCTGGGCTTCTACTTCTTTTTTATGGATGAATGGATACCTATAAGTTTTTGTGTACACAGGTATCTCATCTGTGGTTCGGATATGATGTTTCATCTTTGTAGTAAATGTTAAAGGAGTATCCTCTTGATAGAAAACGTCTGCAAATTCCTTACATAGGCTTAAAATTGTTCCTCGTTCCTCTGAATTTAAGTGGTCCAAACGAATTTTGGATAAGTCTAGTTGAGATGGAGACGAATCACCAAAGTGATTAAGATCAATGTTTTGGAGTTGCTTCCGATTAAATCTCTCAGTCACAAGTGGTTCTGAGAAGTCTAGAGTAATAGTATTACAAGAATTATTTAAAATTGTTGTAATTGCATGTCCATTTTTTGCAATGCTTAAGCATTCAGGTATCTCGCAGTTATGAATTTTTTGATGCGGAATAACTATTTCTCCATTTTCGATAGACGTTTTTACTTTTATGACTTGCTGACTGCGCGGGGCTACAGTCACGCAATTAAGTTCCGATTGAGTCTTAAGAAATTTTAATTTTATTTTCGCGAAAGGTGTTACTAAAAATGCTGTTTTAAAATCGATATTTGCCTGAAGTAATTTTAGGTTATCTAAACCTAAAAGGCCATCAAATATATTGTGGAATTTAAAAAGATAAAATTTTAGTGTTTGAGGCTTTGGCAAATTGAAAATTTTGGAAGCAGCTATCGATGCGCTGTGTCTATGAGCCGATTTTTGGAAAACTGTGCTGACGACAAATGGGTCCTCGCGTATGGAATTTGGGAAGAATTTCTTTACCAAATTTGGGTTTAGAAATGATTTAGTTGAACCGGAATCGATTAGCAGCTTTATGTCGTGTTCTGGAAAAGTAATATATGACAATTCACTAGAGTGTGTCGTGTTTAATGAAATAACTAAGTCAGGTTGTCGTACGGGGTTGCTAATGGAAAATTTACATCTTCTCCAATTGGATCCGTTGATTCATCACCTTGGATTTGCAAAGATGAAAAGTCGGTTTCATATGATTCATTGGTAATGTTCGACGGATAGATAGGGTAATTAGGAGGAAGGTCTTCGATAATTTCTTCCTGGTCATTACCTGGTTCATGCGAATAATATTGATAATGTTGATCATAATTTGGGCTGCTTTGCATTTCAGCATTATATAATTCTTCGAATGCAAATTTTGGTTGAGCTTGAAATGTTGGCGGTTGATATCTAGGCATGTTTTGGGGTTGCCTTGGTCCAGGACCAGAAGTACAAACGCTCATTGGTTGTGGTTTTGTGAAATTTTTATGTTGGTTAGGCCTAAAAACGTTTGTTTGATTAGGTCTTCCGAATACTGCTGAATTTGTGGGAAATTTTCTTGGGGTGTTATTGAAATTCGGCCTTATGTTTATTGGCTGTGATGGAAATCTTGAGTAATTGGGCCTTGGTGCAAATAAGTTATTTGGTGTATGGGAATTAAAATTAGAAAAACTGGGGTTTAGTTGGTAAGGTGGAGAATAATGAAAGTTTTTAGAATTAGTTTGTTGGGGCTGTCTAAAGTTATTTTTAGGGTGCTGAGTTATTGGTTTTGTCAAATTCTGAAAATAATGGGTGTTATTTTCATGAATTACAAATTGTAAAGCTTCCGTTAAGGTACTAGGGCGCATGCATCGTATGGTTGTGCCTAAAGGTTCTTTCAACCCGGAAAGAAACGTTTTTAAAGCAAGTTCGTTATATAAAGCTTTCTTTAAAATTTTTCCTTCTTGCGTATTTTCATGAACGTCAATATACGAACAAAGTAAATTTAAAATTTGGAGAACCCGGTCGTAAAATTGACTGGGTTGTTCATTTGGATGCTGCCTTAACATAACTAGATCCCTATTCAAACACGATTCATCTCTTTGATCTGCAAAGTTTCGTCTGAGTGTATTTTTTAAATCATCCCATGTAGCGACATTTTGTATGTTTACTACAATTTTTGCAGTGCCACTTAGTTTACCAATTAAGCTATTTAGCAAGTAAGTATTTTGAAAATCACCTGGATTATTAATATTATAAAAATTATTAATTAACGATTCACAAATTGACAAATAACGGTTTAAATCATTAGGATTCCCGTCAAATTCGGGTACGCATTTTAGGTATTCAGGCCTAAAAGCCATTTCAGGATTTTCTGGAATATCAGCTAAGATTAAGTTTCTATTATTTAATGTGCTCTGAGTAGCAGAAGATGAACTTAAATTATTACTAGAAGCTCTTGAGATTGATTCTTGAACTATTTTATTTAAAACGAGTTGAGATATACTTTGATTATTTTCTAAAGTTTCAGAATTATTTGAGACAGAGTCAGTTGAAGGGGTTAGGGATAGATTATTTAATACGTCAATAATATCCCCTAAATCTGACATTAAGGTTTGAAAAAATCACACTTACATAAAAACAAAGGAGACGTTGGCCATATCCCACTATAAGGAAAGCTATTTGGAAGGCAATGTGGTCCTCTCCGAATTTGCTAGTCCTTGCAAAATCACCCGATGCTGTGGTAATTTCCCAGTGAATTCCAATTATTTTTCAGCGATTGAATGCTTGAAGAAACACTTATAGTTCGCTAAGGTCCACTACCCGAAGAATTCAATATTCACTCGAATTAGTCCCCAGGTTAATCGAACCCGCCACGAACCGTTCGATCGTCAATTAATCGTAAACGAAAAGCCCTTCTGCGATAGATTGACTTTTGACGATTCCTGTCGACTGCGCCAGTTAACTAATACCGATAGGCCAACTCCTTTTTAAAAACTAACTTCTAAATTTGGTACAACAATGTCTGCGACAATATACTTTATTAACTGACTTTTACAATGCAAAAATGAATTTATATATATAAGGTAAAATGCATGGTCAGCATCTCGTCTTCATTATGGGAAGGAACGGCGATGTAACTAGTGTAAAAAACTAGGAAGAATATGAAAGAAAAAGCTCAGAATTTGATGGTTGAAGTTAAAATTAACGATAATAAAAAGTAGTTGCGCATCTAGTTATGATGTAGTGGAAATAGCAGCAAATTATTCCTGCAAAATATTCATGGCAAATTTCATATTTTCAAGAAATTATAGCTTTTTCTTTACGTCTGGTGTTAAAGTCCTATTTTCATTATTCCTGCTACAACAAATAGCGTTACGTAGATGCAATAGCATAAGTTTATGT
Organism: Pissodes strobi; assembly: GCA_016904865.1. Classification (NCBI taxonomy): domain Eukaryota; kingdom Metazoa; phylum Arthropoda; class Insecta; order Coleoptera; family Curculionidae; genus Pissodes; species Pissodes strobi. The sequence goes on along the minus strand of JAEQML010073386.1, from coordinate 5,209 downwards.
GCAACGCTCGACTTCACGATTATGGGAATAACTCGTAAATCACAGTATTAAAGGAATTATTGTATAATAACGTCTATGCTAGTGGGTGGTATTATGCCATTAAGCCTTAACATTGCACAGTAAACCGGTAACGAACTGTGTACTAAAGAGTAAGTAGAATATTTTTACTGCAGTTCGAGCTAAAGACAATCAATGTGATATTAAAGAAGAAGCACTACATCACAAATCAAATCAGATAAAGACAGTGAGTATTTATCATCAAACGAGAAACACGAAAGAATATAACATGGGACACGAGGTTATTGTCATATTGAGCTGCGCTGATGTTGCAAAAAGTACTTATTAATCTTGAATCAAAACTATTTGAACAAGAACTACGAATATCTCGATGTTAAAAGAAACGCTGAAAAACATACATTCATTGCACAGAAAAAAATTGAGCAAGGAAATTAAAGAAAAACAATTATTGTTACATGTCAAATTGCATGAAAACATGTAACAGATATAGGTCAAATAAAGTCAGCTATTTCACCTTTAATCTCACATCTACTATGTTAGTCCCTCAAGCTGATTATAATACTTCTTATTCCTTTAGATACCTATAAGGTTCTCGTATGATCCTAGCCTTTTATCGAGCTGTTCCAGGGAAAATTGAGAGCTCTGTAGTCGTATACGTAACTTAATTTTTCCGGACTGTTTGATGGGATCAATCGGCCTTTATGAAGATTTTCACTGGCTTGGCACATATTCAGGGGAACCCTCAAAGTTATTGGCATTTATAGCAGTGCATTTCAAAACATTCAATAATTCTCTTATCTTCCGAATAATCACCTTCTCGATGACATTATACATTAGAACAGTCTCATGAATGCCAGAAATATTGGTTTCGGAGTTGGTCAGTTATTTTCCTGGATTTGTGTAAATATTTAATGGGAAAAAGTAAAAAATTCAATCAATGTTTATTTCTGATATGATAGCTTTCAGATGAGATGAGATAGCTGACTTGGACAATATTGTCGATTGTCTATTGAATGTTGCCAAGTGTACATGCTTCTCTAGCAATCCTCGTGCGATTTTGATGCGTTTGCGGATCAAGGCAACAAGAAACAACATAATTAATTGATATCCTACCATCAGTTTCATGTTAAACGATTTAACTGAGCTTTCGCTTGATGTACGCAGGCAAGATGGTTTAGTGGTTGCGTTGTGTTCCCTAAATTTAGCAACATCGCCCGGTTGTATCTTAGCTGATTCCAACAGAGACGCACGCCCTGGGCTAAAGGTGCGTTTAGGCCTGAAGTATTATGCCGCGTATTCATAGGTTAAGCGGTTTTAATGTCAGAAGTTTAAAATGGCCGCGCCCGTGGGCCAGAAACAAGTAGTTTCTGTTTGATTGGTCATTGCGGATATTGGTTTTATCTCCGTTTTTCTTTGCCCTGCCAGCAATACATAATATCATATAGCCTTTATTGCGTATTGAAGATGTTTTTTAAATTTGGTGGCAACCATCTTGTTGTAATTTACGTGGTGTCGCAGGACAATATATAGCTGGCCTATTGGTCGAATTTTTTCTGGCCCTTAAACATTGAACCTTGGCGTTTAAAGTGGACGATCTTGACTTGATATTGTTCTCTTTCTTGGTAAACCCTTTAAAGAAGAGGTAGTGCGTAAGTCTGATTAAAAGTTTAAGAAATCCCATTCGCCCTTGCGGGGATAATCTTATTTCGGGCTAGAGAAGTTAGCATAGTTACCAGTTTGGTGGAATAAATTAATTGGCTGTGGATTGGTTCGATTTTGTCTGAAGTTAAGATTTCTTTCTGTAACTGGCCACGTGCGGAAGATTCCGGACCAAAATACGCTGTTTTCTTCCTCAAGGGGTGCCTGTAGGAGAGAGCCTTGCTCCCATTCGTCACCACCAAAAACCCTACGTAGCTAGGGTTTTTATTTGAAGTGAGTAAAGTAGCTACCGGTCAGCCAGTCAAGTCATCGACTGCAGCCAGAATTACTGAATACCCACCTAAATGGCAACTGAGGGTTTATGGGTTCCAAGGCGCCTAGCAGCAGCCTATGTGCAGAAGGCCGGAGGTGATATCGGCGAAAACCAGATAAGATCAGTTTAGGCTAAATCGGATGGGGTGTGTTACTAGGTACACAAAATACTTGTGCCCTTTCTACATAATGATATTGGCGTGTTATTAGTATTTTCAGCGTGGTAGTAGATTGCGTGTTTTATTTCTTCCTTCGTGGTTTGATATAAATATTTTAAAACTGTTTAGGTAAGCATAGCTTGCAGAGACTCATTTAAAAACGCAAACCTCTGATCGGATACTATTTACCAGTGTGGTTGAGTAAATGCTCATAGTTTTTTATGTTATATTTTCCTAGTTTTGTAATTTGATTTATATTGTGGTCAATGATAAACATTGTCGTTCTGACTTATTGACTATCTGGTTACAATAATGTTACATAACGGTATTTCATAAACTGCTTTGTTAGGGTTTATTTATGTACAACTGCGGACACGTATACCATGGTAGACGCGCACAAGGCTTAATAATAAGAGATATTATCCTGATGACTCTTATTGCTAGTACAAACAACAAAAAATTAGGAAAAAAGCTAAAATATAAGCCCATACAAAAAAAGGAAACAAAATGAGAAGATTGCGAAGCAGCACTAAGAGATGCAAGAAAGACAAGAGAAAATGAAGAGAAATCTTAAAGCGCCTGCAAGATGCAAATTATATGTAATAAATCACTATATCAATAAAAAAATATAAGGATGTCTAATAAGAATAAACACGACGCTTAAGGAGAAAGGTATAATTATAAGAGCAGGAATCCGTGCTAAAAATAAAGCAAAAGGAGGAAAGTATATCCATAGTGTTAGTAAGCTGTAAATTAATACTTGACGAATGTATGATTGATGGACGTTAACTACTTTGTCTTAAAAGCAATAACAAGCGGAAAATATCAGTTAGAAAATTAGAAAAAAACGCTAAAATATAATGTACTAAGAGAAGAAAACAAAATGAGAGGATTGCAACATAAAGAGATCGAAGAAAGAAGAGAGGAAATAAAGAGAAATCCTAAAGCACCTGTAAGATGTAAATTGTATGCAATAAATTACTAAATCAATAAAAATAAAAGGAAGTCTAATAAATAATAAACATAACGTTTAAAGACAAAGGTATAATATAAAAGCAGGAATCCGTGCCAAAGATTATGCAAAAGAAGAACAGAAATGCAAAGTGTTAGTAAGCTGTAATTTAATGCTTGATAAACGTATGATTGATGTACTTTAACTACTTTTTCTTAGAAGCAATAACAAGCGGATAAGATCTTAAGGAGAAAGTTAGAAAAAAAGCTAAAGTATAATGTCATAAGATACTAAGTTCATACTAAGAAATGAAAACAAAATGTGAGGATTGAGAAACAACATTAAGATATATAAGAAAGACTAGAGAAAATACACAGCTATAATAGTTAGTTGTGGTTTAGAGAAAGCCATTGGCAAAAAAAAAGAAAACAAAAATCAAAAACCCAAAACTGAAATAAGAAAACAATAGTGTGAAGCATAAGCATAAGCTACTAAATAAATATCGCCCTGTCCTATTATTATTATGTAAACATTAAAGACAAATTATAAACAACGAGAGCAGTCAACAGAAGCGATTATGAACCTCAAACATGCAACGATCAACACACGCTAGGGAACCATCAATTCGGCAGACTTTTGTGTCTCACGTAAAACCCGCTTCTGAGCTGTCCACATGGGCGCTTTCAGGTTCTAATTTATCATTTTCTCCTCACCCTATCCTGAGCTTGGCTCGGTCACATGGTCGCGAAGTCGCAGTAGTAAAAGTCGTGTGCCAAAGATAAAGCAAAAGAAGAACAAAAATCTAAAGTGTTAGTAAGCTGTAATTCAATGCTTGATGAACGTATGATTAATGGACTTTAACTACTTTTTCTTAGAAGTAATAACAAGGGGATAAGATCTTAAGGAGAAAGTTAGAAAAAAGCTAAAATATAATGTCATAGTAATAAGCTCATACTAAGAAAAAAATTATAAGCCTCACCTTTATAGGCACACAACTGAAGTGAGACTTCTGAAAGAATTATATGCAATTAAGTTTTAATTTTTAGGATTTTATTTCTCAGCTTTTGCTATCGGTTTCGACAGTTTTTATATTTTTTTCTTTCAATTATTTGCTCGACAAAAACCGCATTACTCTAACTTTTTTATTTTTTTTTCAATATTTCGTTTTATAATACGTTTATCAACTTTCCAAACAATTTTTTATTTTATTTATTATTTTTCTCTTTTATTTGGTTGTATAGACTTTTTGTTAACTTTCCAAACAATCTTTTTTTTGTTTTTTTTATGTTTTTTTTCATATTTCGCTTAATACCTTAACTTTCTGAACATTTTTTAAAATTATTTCCCACTTTTCCGATTTTTTTTATTAGGGTTTTCTTCCCATTTTTGTCATCACCGACCTCGTAGCTGAAGACTTTCGCCTTTTTTTCGCCGATAACCGCGTTTCTCTAAATTTTTTTTATTATTTTTTTAATTCGTTCTATTATACTTTTTAAGTTTTTTTCAATTTATTCCCATTTTTTCCGAAATTTTCTGGGTGCACGGGGAGGAGAAGGGTACAGGGTATAATTCTCCCCCTCCCATTAATGGCCCCGTTAAACGGGGTCATTGCTTGTCAGATTTTCGATCCGAGGCTCCGAGGTCCAGTTTTCGTCCAGGATCCTCATTTTACCTCGGCTACATGTCCTGAAAATTTCAATCCTTTAACTATATTGGAACATGCTTAATTAAAGGGGCGTTTCAATTTGATAAGCGTTTCACTTTAATAAGCATTTTTTCTGACTACCCTTGCTAAAGAAGTTTCACTTCAAAAAACAAAATGTTAGAATTGCGAAGCAACATTATGAGATAGAAGGAAGATGAGAAAAAGAGATACGCCTGTAAGGTCCAAATTGATGCAATAAATTTCAAAATCAATAAAAATATAAGTATGCTTAATCTACAATAAACACGACGCTTAAGGAGGAAGGCATAATATAAAAACAGGAATCCGTGCTAAAAATAAAGCAAAAGTGGAAATTTCCAACACTTTGTGGTAAGCTTAAGTCAAGACGCCTGCCAAATACAACACGAGAAAGCATCGAAAAAAGTTTTAGAATTGTAGAATAAC
>JAEQML010073385.1:0-14993 GCA_016904865.1 Pissodes strobi | reverse complement strand
CGCTCCCTAGCGCCCTCCCTCATTTACGTTGACCGTTGACTCCAACGTCATCCAGTGTAGAGGCGTTGACTCGAGCGATTGCATTCGCGCCATGCCTTCGCGATAGAATCAATTTGCCGCAAAAGCCCTCGTGGTCAAGAGGTCTAGATAGATGGTTAGGTTTTAATTCGGCGTCTATCGGCGGCCCGGTTTCAAACCCCGTTGCTTTTTTAGTTTTTTTTTTTTAATTAAAGTTGGGTTTCTAAACAGTTTTTTTCTTGATTTTGGATATGTCTTGGGTTAGTTTTGGTTAGCACCTGGTTAGTTTCCTTTTCTTGAGCCCCCGTAGCGAGCAGAGGGCCATGCGAAAAGTGAAATAACGTGCCCGTACTTTGTCAGCACTTTCTACGATATATTTTGCTTTATCTACCTAAAAACCAGGATATATTTAACAAAAGCCGTGTTATAGTGGATATACAGCAGCTTGCATGTGTTTCCGCGAATACATTCCACATTCCACTGCAGTCAATAGACAACGTAAGTGAGGGAGGGCGTTAAGGAGGGCCGGACTGACGGATGAAAGGAGGTCCGCCGCTATGGCTAGAGTCTAGTGGCTAATATGCAAGTTACGTTCACAAAGAATAAGGGGGATTCTTTGTCGTTACGTTCCGTGATTTAATTGGTCGGAGTTCCTTGTTTAAAAATTGAGGTTATGTCGTTTGACGTTCATCCATGCCTTTAGCGTTTAAAGATCCTTTACAGGCGTAGCCGACTATATCAAAATCGGCCTCTCCTATTGGTCGATGCATCTCGTATTACGATATGTCTTCGTGATGCAATCAATTTGTTCCAAGAGCTCTCGTGGTGTAGATGTTTACATAGTTGGGTCCCACCTGGACGGTACGGGTTCAAACACCGTTGCTTATTTTTATTTTTTTTAAGATTATGTTTCTAAACATTTTTTTTCTTGATTTTGGGTATGTCTTGGGTTAGATTTGGGTTAGCACCTGGTTAGTTTCCTTTTCTTGAGCCCCCGTAGCGAGCGAAGCGAGCGGAGGGCTATGCTGATCGACCAATAGGAGAGGCCGATTTTGATATAGTCGGCTACGCCTGTAAAGGATATTTAAATGCATGTTTTTACGTTCTAGCAAACTTTCTACAACGTCTCGGTGGCGTAGTAGGCAGCAGTTGCGGCTCGTCATAAGGGGCCATGGCACTGTCGAGCGACTCTTAATATTTCGAGTTTAACTGCCAAAGATATTTTTACGGGCCGCGAGATTTCAGATACTAGTGCACTTGTGAATAAGAGGAATTCGTTTACCTTTCATTATTTTGCTGTCTGGCTAGTCGGATTATCAAATGTCTAGGCGTTTTATAAAGCGACGTTCAACACGAGGCCAGATTGTCAAATGTTAAGATTATCACGAGCGGCTAAAACATAAGTTACGTTCCATGTTTTATTTAAATTTTTTTCTAAATTTTGGGTTAATTTGCGTTAGCCTTGGGTTAGTTTTGGTTAGTTCTTGTTGATTGAGCCTCCGTAGCAAGCAAAACGAGCGGAGCTTCATGCAAAGCCATAATAATACCCCCGCTCGGTTCGCTCGCTACGGGGGCTCAATCCACAAGAACTAACCCAAGACTTACCCATATAACATACTTAAATACATTAATTAAAATTTTGATTGCCCTAACTTTTAAATAAAACTTGTATTTTACAAAATGACTACAACGTTTCACTCGCCAGAATGTCAAGCAGAAGTTAATCTTAAACATTTGATAATCTGGCCGCGTGTGGACAGTCGTTTTATCAAACACCTAGGCATTTTACAAACCGACTAGCCAGATAGGAAAATAATGACTGTTAAACGAGAATTTGACAATCTGGCCGCCTTTTGTAAAATGTCTAGACATTTTATAAAACGGCGGGTTTTAGAATGTGGCTACGACATATATATATTTAGGAGTATTAAATATATGGTGAAAACACTAATTGCTGTGTCTTTGCCTGATTCAGAAGCAGCCTGCTGGCACTAAACCAGTCCTAGGTCACTGACCGTGCCACCCCCAGCTCCCTTGTAGCCTCTTCCAACTAGCTCGCTGAAAGGGAAGCGGTGGTGTCATCCGCAAAAAGCGTGTATTTAGCTTTCGTTTCACCAAAGGGCAGATCATTGATGTAAATCCAGAAATGTATGGGGCCCAGGACTAACCGTTGGGGAACCCCGATATTTAGTGCACTCTCAGCAGCGAACGTCACCCCCCCCCCCCCCCCACACACACACACAGTATTTTCTCCATATAATATGATTTTCTCTTCATTTTGGGCATATCTTGGGTTAGTTTTGGTTAGGTCCTGAGCGTTGAGTACTCGTGGCGAGCGAAGCGAGCGGGGATTCATGCGTGAAGTAAAATAATAGTTAACGTTTTATTGGGCTCATTAGGTGCCATGCTAGGGCTAGCTCCAAGTGCCTCCGACGCGATTCATTCATCCCAAAAGATTATTATGCACGGTCTGACTAAATACCTAGAATAAAGGTAAAGGCTATGAAGCAAAAAAAAACTGAACATATAGCGGCTAGCGCCACGGGTTCCACTTTGGCTTTGAGATTGCACACATGCGCCTATCAATTGTTTTTGTCATTGGCATTTATCAGGCATTTTTCTACGTTCTAGCAAAATTTCTACAACGCCTAAGTGGTGTAGGGGGCAGGGTGTCTGCGTGTCTGCGTCGATCGCGACAGATTGTTTTGTTATTAGTTTAGGTTAACACTTGGTTAGTTTCCTTCTGTTGAGCCCCCGAAGCGAGCGGAGGGCCATGCCAAAAGTGGTTGGAAGGGTGAAGGGAGGAAGGGTTGGAACCAGTCGCGCAACAATGTCAAAGGTCAATGTCAAAGCAACGCCACAGCATATATCGCTGTGGCAACGCCACTGTTGGCCAAAGTGGAACCGTGGCACTAGCCACTTGTAACTGAACACTGAACCTAACCCAACTTAATCCGTATTGTTGCTGTTGCTCATATATATATATAAACTTTTTAAGTATATGCTGTTGCTTGTTGCTTGTTATTCCCATATATATATAAACTAATTTTAAGTATATGGTTATTCCAATTCCAAATTTCCAATCTTGGTACAGGTTTTTCAGGACTTATTAAATAAATGCGTTTCCTATTCCTAGTTTTATATGGGTAATTATTGGATATAGCTCGATCATAGAGATATAATTAAATTATTTAAATTGTGTTTACTTTTGTAGGCATGTGTAAAGTCTACATCTCGTCAGCGGAAAATTTTACTTCATAAGTATTGAAAATATTTTTTAAATATATATTCTTTTATCTATGCCTATGCTAGTGCCATCGAGAAAGTATACTCGATGGCTAGTGCGTTTATGTTGAAAATTAATCTGTTTGTACACTTATAATAGCACAAAATTAAGCACCCCCTTTAAAATCTTTGTTAATAAAAACATCATTGGCTGATGGACTAAATTGTTTATTTTTACACTCTGAGTTGCCCAATTTGTGGACGCAAACCAATATTTGCCACATATGTTTTGTCATTTTAAAAAATATGTATGAACTATGTATTGTGCCAGGGTATGTTCCTTTAGGTTCTCTGGTAGTGTTAAAACCTTAGACTATAGTCTAAGGTTAAAACTCGACAATTTTTATAATGTGGTTATGTCAACTATTATTTTTGTATATTTTTCATATAGCCTTGTGTTTTTAGTAAATAAAAGTGAAGCTAAATAATCATGGAGAACGCTGATAACCAAGATGAAAAGCCTGTGAATTTTTATGAGATGGAACTGGACGATCGAATCTTAAAGGTACATATGTTCAAATTACCTTCTTATATCATATTCTCTAGATGAGTGTTACATCGAATCTAGAAAATACTCCCATTTCCTAGGTTGTATTACTTATAAGTATTTTATAGCTTACTTGTCGCTCATTTAACTCATTGTTCTATCAACATTTAAATTTAGGTAAGATTTCAATTTCTTTTTTTGAAGCCCAACCTAACACTAAACACTTTCTTTGGAGTTCTAAGCAATAATCGCCAATTTTTGGTTAATCCTTTGGTAATTTATATTTCAACCCCTACCCCAAATCATCCTTGGTAAAACTTTTATTTATTTATTCATAATTCTCAACAAGAAAACAGTTACAGAGAATGTTTACCAAATCCATACAAAATAATTACAAATATAATATTGCTCAGTCCTATGTCTATATATATTACAAAACTGTATTTCAAACATTAAATATTTGTTCGACATCTCTTATTAACTAAATTTATATTAATTCTAAATATATCAAATCTCTGGCTTTCATTGTTTGTAACATCACATGTTCTGACAATCGGTGATCTAAACTGTCTGTTAGTTCTTGGACATATAGAACTAATGGGTGTGAATTTGAAGTTCTTACATCAGGTACCTTAAAATTGGTTTTAGTATGTAAGGCAGCGTGTATCTCTGGTAGAGCACAATTTTGTACATAAACATAACATTGTGATACTTTCTTCTAGCTTCCAGTGTGACAATATCATGCCTTTGACAAAGCACATCATATGATAGGTCGTTTGGAAGATTCCACACATGATAAAATACAATAGGCGCACAAATTTTTCCTGACACCTTTCTATGGCTTTTATGGCTACCCTGTAACAAGGGTCCCAAACGATATCGCAGTATTTCAGTTTAGATCTGATAAGAGTATTATATAAGGTTTTTAATGCATTTGGATTCATATCTTTGGTACTAGGATATATGAAACCCAGCAACCGCAAGGCTTCATTACAAGTCTTCTCAACATGAATATTAAAGTTCAACACAGGATCAAACCATACTCCCAAATCTCGCATTTCCTTCACCATAGCCAATTCTACATCATTTAATTTATATTTGAACTGAATGATTTTAAGTATTGCGGGAAGTAAAACACATAACAAAACATTTTTTTACATTCAAAGATACTAAACTCTCAACTGACCATTTGAATATTTGGTTCACACATCATTTTGTAATGCAATGCAGTCATATATTGTAATTATATATATAATATATAAAGAAAACTTTTATGGCAGTTTCTTTATTAAATAAGTTAATTAAATTTTTTTTATACTACGTATATGTGAGTGGGCCCCGAAGGACCCTCCACTGTGACTTACAACGGTGGTTTCCACTAGTCCAGAAGCTCAATTCTCTTCTGAAAATCGATAAGGTTCCTAAAGTGGATAGTTTTCAAATCCATAAGTGTTATTTGAGGATTTCCAAACTCTGTTTGCCTGGTTCTTTACTTTGCTGGACAAGAGCATAGAACATGTTCCATTGTTTCTTCATCTTCCAAGCAGAAGTGGCATTCTGTTTCTTTGGCCACTCCTGACAATGACCAGTGTAGATGCCAAGTACAGTTTGTACCTGCAGTCGGCCAATTTGAATTAGTTCTCACTCCTGTGGCTTTGAGTATGCTAGACCTGATATCTCTCCATTTGACGACAAATTATGTCCACTTAGTGGGGGCATCATTAGTTATGTTTTAAGCTAGACCCATACTACCAGTCCAACTGGTCCTATGAAGACTGTTGTGGGTGCCTGCTTTGCAAGGGCATCAGCTCTTTCATTGTCTTCATGTCAGTATGTCCAAGTATTCAGATCGGTGTAAGTTTATTCTCCCTTCCTAATTTGGTGAGTAGTTCCTGCCAGTTCCATACTACCTTAGATGAACAACTTTTAGAGTCAAGAGCTTTCAAAGCCTCTTGCCTAACCGAGAATATTTTGGTTGATCTGCCTTTCCAGTTTCTATCAATGAGATACTGTGCAATCATTTAAATGACACACTGAAAAATAGTTGTATCTTTGCTCACCTTGCCATTTTTATTCCATGCAGCGGCTCCTGTACCATAGTTGGCCTTGAAGCATTTCCCAAAAACTCCTTTTAGCGTCCCTAATTGCTTTGTTGTACTTTGTCAGAGCAGTTCTGTATTGATTCCATATGCCGGTCTCTTTAGCTTGATTGAAGAGTTTACGAACTCTGTTTGTCTAGGGAGTCGTTCCACCAAAAGATTTCATTGTTGTTCCTTTTAGTCTTGAGTGGACAGTTTTCGTGATATGGCTGATCAGTTGCTCACGATTTTTTATCCTTGCAATAGAGGTATGCATCTGCTCTTGAAGAGTTAGTTTGAACCCAGCCCAATCAATTTGAGTTAGTTGCAGTACTGGGTCGTGAGAAGGGACTTTGGGACCCCTACCCCCTTGAATTTTATTTATCTTCTTTTTCTTAGATCAATGCAATATAAACCATAAACCCAATATCATTCATATGCTAAAATCGTTAAATCCAAATACAATACCTTCAAAATTCCGAATTCACGATGTAGAAATGCACCGGCGACGTGCTTTCCATTGTCGTCGCAGATTTGATATCTATAAAAAGAAAAATAGTGCTTGTGAAGACCACATGCCAGAAGTGAAGCTTCATCCATACAAAACAGAATAAAATCTTTATTACATGCAAATTCGCTGACACGAATGGTTGAACATATTATACATTCTTATTTTATGGAAGTTCGCTGACACAAGTGGTAGAACATACTGTACATGGGACCATGGGTCGTTCAATGGCGAAAGTACATCCACCCTACAGTTTCGTTATGGGTCTTAATTAAATAATAGAAATGCACAAAAGTAACAACTTAATGGGTGGAGCTAGATGCAATTGATGAAATTTGAAAAATGTAAAAACAAAACCAGTAACTTTTTCTGCTAGATTAGAACTGATTTTGGACATGCCTTGGGTTAGTTTTAGGTGGTTGCGTTCAAGAGAGCGAAGGGCCATGCGTTTTCCCTCGCATATCTACCTCCGCCCATTAACTGTCGGCTTTGTGCATTTCTATTGGTTTAATTAAAACCCATAACGGAACTGTGAGGTGGATATACTCTGGCTATTCAATGATCGATTCTTGTCAGAGAAAGATAGACGAGTTCGGCGCAGATAACTTGGAAGCGTTGATGATAAAAGACGGTTATCCCATGCTAGGTTAGAATTCCGGACGCACCGCGGTATCAAAATCATGTCGCCGATCTCCCTCGCTACTTTGGATACTTTTCGCCCCAATTTATCTTTTAGCGCAGTCATCGACTTATTCTTCAGGTAAAGAAGTTTCACTGCAAAAAAAAAATTTTAGTGGTGCATTAAGCTTAGAGGTAAAATAATGCGCGTCCAATGCCATTGATAAATATGTTTCAGGAGCAGAAGGAGTGTAGATGTAGGTCAGCCACTGCATAGTTTGGGCTAGTTGAGAGTTAGAGAAGCTTTACAAATATCAATATATCCTTGATATTATTATATATCAAAAGAAAATATAAATCAAACCTAAACCAATTGTATATCCAATAATTAGCACACAACATTACCCAATACTTCATCAAAATACCTTATTTTCACATCGAAATTGGGACATCAGAGGATATCTAATCAAATTGATTTCGGTATAAGCTTTGATTTATTATCACACGAGTATATGAACCAGAGATGGCTGGAACTACTTATCATTAATTTCTACAATGTTCGTTTTGAACATACTATACATGGGACCCTTGCCCCTTAGAACCAAACCATGAAATACTATAAAGTAGACAATTATAAACTACCTTAAATTTAAAGCTTTTTGTTGTCCTAATCATGAGTATACTTATCATTAATTTCTACAATGTCCGTTTTGAACACACTGTACATGGGACCCTGGCCTCTTAGAACGAAACAATGAAATACTATAAAGTAGACAATTATAAACTACCTTAAATTTAAAGCTTTTTGTTGTCCTAATCATGAGTAAGGTTGCAACAAAATCTTGAGTATAATATTAATTGTTGTTTCCTATATTTTCATGCATTCATTACAGGTATATCATAGATAATAACCTGGTGTTCAGGGAACAGAATGACTGTTCTCCAACCGATCATTTAACCCTACTATATATTTCTTATTTTACTAGACAATTTGCCTTCAATATTGATGCAATAGTGCTTTCATTTCCGTTAATAGTAGAAAATATAATGAAATATAAATATATTTCTTTAGGCAATTGCAAAGCTGGGATGGGAAGCTCCAACTCTGATCCAGGAAAAGGCTATCCCACTCCTGTTAGAAGGTAAAGATGTTCTTCTAAGAGCACGAACGGGGTCTGGGAAGACTGCAGCATTTGCGATCCCAGTTATTCAGAAAATATTAAATTTAAAACAAACATCAGCCCATCAAGATGTCAAAGCTCTCATTTTAGCTCCTAGTAAAGAATTATGCAATCAGATTTGTAAGGTTGTTAAGGATTTAACTCTTAAATGTTCACGAGAGGTAAGTACAAATTTGTATGACGTTAAGTTTACATCTAATTGTTATTTTAGTTTCAAATATTTTAAATATGTGATATTTTCTAGTAATTTATTGTTTTAGGTTAAATGCGTTAACATAGCTCCCCAAGAAGATTTAAATGTTCAGAGACCTCTCCTAGTAGAGAAACCTGATATTATTGTTGGTACACCAGCTAGATGTTTACAACATATAGTAGCCGGAAATCTAAATTTGAAAAAATGTTTAGAGATTCTTGTAATTGATGAAGCTGATTTGGTGTTTTCTTTTGGTTATGAAACTGAAATTAAACAACTTTTGGAGTAAGTTCCAAAGGCAAACAATATCAACATAAATATGTGCAATATTATATTTAGCTTGCTAACAATGAAATAAATAGTATTTAAGAAATAATTCAACTATGTTTATGAAAAAAAATCTATCTTTAAAATATTCATTTATCACAACTAGTGTCATGCTCTTGTTTTTAGATTATGTGACTATTAGATGTGCATATATAAGTTCAGATGCTCACGTTTAGTTCTGAAAAACCATATTATAATAAATGTGATTAGCATTAAACAAAATATTTCATAGTACTAGCAGCTCTTGTTACTCAGAACTAAACTTTTACACGGTTAAAGTTTTTTGCTGCTTACCAGGATTTTTTAGTCACCTTAGAATTTGCTTATATTTTATAAGTAAAATCTAATCATAAGTTTCATTTCTCAGTACCTTTATGTTTTTACATAATATTTTGTAGGATATAATATTACATATAATTTTAGTCACTTACCAAACATATATCAAGCAATTCTTGCATCAGCAACTCTAAGTGAAGATGTGAAAAGTTTAAAGAAGATAGTGCTACACAACCCAGTTACTCTGAAACTGGAAGAACCAGACTTGGCGCCAGCGTGTCAGTTGACCCATTATCATCTTAATGCTGAAGAAATTGATAAAGCTACTATCATATATGCTTTACTTAAACTACATTTGATCAGAGGAAAAACGATAGTTTTTGTTAATACCGTCGATAAATGCTATAAGTAAGTATGGAAGTAAGTTATTAATTCACTATTCACTCAGCCCTCAACCATTTCTTATATTCTAAGTTGTATACATTAGCATATTCCTTGGCTTTGTAGAGTTCCATGTATAAAATTCAAAATGGGGCCGTTATAGAACGACTATCTTGTTTGCCACCGCAAATACAATTAATAAAGGGGCTGGTGTACTATTAATTAATTTTCCGGTTAAATTAGCCACATTTTGTCTAAATTAACTGTGCTACATATTCAGTTCCTTGGTACTTAAGTTAATCAAACAGAGAGTGTTTAATATTAATTGTAATTATTATCTCGCCTTGTGTTGTCTTATATATTGTCTTCATTTTCCTGTTTTAGTTTATGTGACTATCTATTTGGTATTTATGTGAAACTATGTTTATTTAAAAATGAGTTTTGTACTCAGTCGGTTGTGTCGGGTGGAGAGAGGTCATCAGCATTGAGGGTGGAGTCAGGAGTCCCCCAGGGGTCGGTTCTTGGACCCTTATTGTTCCTGATTTATATCAATGACTTGACTTGCGTCGAAATTGGTGGAAGTTTCACAATGTTCGCCGACGATACCGCGGTTTCATGGCATGGGCATGATGTTGGGGGACTTGGCTCATGTATCTCAGCTAACCTAAAAAATATTAAGGATTGGTGTGATGCAAATCGCCTTGTGTTCAATGCTGATAAGACAAATGTTCTTGCATTTGGTTGTGATCTAGAGGATGTCTATCTTGAGGGTTGTACTGTTCAGACTTCTGGAATGTCTAAGTTTCTGGGACTTAGGGTTGATAAACAGCTTCGTTTTGAGGAGCATATCTTGGGGTTGGGTAAGACGTTGTCTTCTAGATGCTTTGCGGTGAGAGTGGTGAGACAGGAACTAGGTCAACAGATGGCTAGAATGGTGTATTTTTCATTATTTGAGGCACCTATGGTATTCCCTTTTGGGGAGCAAGTATGCACAATTTCCAAAATATACTTTTTGTCTTGCAAAAAAAGGCTGTTCGCTTCATTGCCAATATCAACCAAAGAGTGTCATGTAAACAATACTTTATTGATTTAAATCTTCTTACCCTACCATCTCTGTACATACTTGAGACTGCATCATTGATTTTTAAGAACCGTCATATTGCACAAGCTCGGCAACCGCAGAGGGTCACAAGGCAGATAGATGATTTGCCTTTACCAATACCAACAAAGGCAATGGTCCAGAGATATATCTTATTTAATGGCAAAAAGATATTTAATCACCTTCCCAAAGTGTTAAAAGCATCACCAACTACTGGACATTTTAGAAGGGCACTAAAAAGGGTGTTAATCCCAAAAGCCTACTACAGCCTAAATGAATTTTTTATGGATCGTCTGTAGGATTTAAAGCTTAAACTTGTATACTGCTTATGTCTTGTTCTTTTTAAATGATAAATGTTTTTGTTGTTTTTATTGTCTTGTTTTTTTACATATGTTAGGGTTAATTTTTTTTATAAGATTTTGACTTTTTTTTAGATTTAATAATTATTGTATCGTAATGGTTAGACTTATTTTTAACTTGCTTTGTAAATAGGGACTAAAATTGTTTCTTTACAATAAAGCACTTTGACTTGACTTCACAAGATACTGGAATTTCTGGCCATTAGGGAATATTTTGATTTGATTTGATATATTTTTCATTTTTGTGGTGATAACTCAACACTTCCAAGTTTCAAAACTGCAATAGATCACCTTATTGAATATTCTTTTTAGAATTAAGCTTTATTTGGAACAATTTGGCATACGAACTTGCGTATTGAACTCCGAACTTCCATCCGCCATCAGATGTCATTCAGTAAATCAGTTTAATCAAGGAGTATACGATATTATTGTCGCGTCAGATGAGAAGGCTTTAGAGGAACCTGGCAATGAAGCCGGCCACGCATCAGAGCAAAAGAATACAAAGAAGTTTAGAAGAGTAAAGGACAAAAACAGTGGCGTTTCTAGAGGAATTGATTTTCAATTTGTATCGAATGTTATAAATTTTGACTTTCCATTGGACGTCCAATCTTATATTCATAGAGCTGGTCGAACAGCTCGTGGAAATAATCAGGTTTGTACTAATACTTTTGGTACTAAACAATAAATAGTACTTTGGGCGCGGTTATTTAATACATTTTGCAAACTAGAAAAACACTACATACATTTTTTTTTGTTTTGTCTTTAAATTGTGTTTTAAATAAGAAATATTTGGGTTAGTTTTGCAGAACATTAAAAACTGAAATTATCCTGCATGTTTCCGTATATAGTGAATATATCTTATTATGACTATTATGATTATCTTTTGAATTTCAAAGTCGATCTGAACAAGATTTTACTTCGTCTATATTTTGGGAATAGATCCAAAAATTGGTAATATTTCTATACTACATTCGGTTAGAACATCACTTTTCATTAACATTTCACTAATACCCATATAATTTAAAAGAAATTCGATATATGCAATATAGATATTTTTAAATATTAATATTTACTTAGCAATAAACAAAACATTCTTTTTAGGGTAGCGTTTTGTCCTTTGTAAGTATCAAGGAGAGCCCTTTACTAAATGAAGTTGAGAAACGACTCAACCAAGGACAAGATGATATTTCAATATTTAAGTAAGTGTTGTGAACAATTATTTCCATAATTCGTCCATCATGTTAAGCTACCTCTCTTATTTTAAAAAAATATTATGATTTGAACAAAATTTTCGTTTATACTTTAAACACACAGCCACATGCCTCATTTTAACGTTTCTATTTTACAGTTGGTATCTACGAACTTAACTGGGTAACCCAAACTAGGTCAATTATTGCAAGAGGCGAAGTCAGTTAGTGGGGAATGGAATACATCACCATTCAAATTCAAAAATAGCTTTATTATCATAACATTAGTTGTTGACAAAGCCCTGTAAAATTAAAATAAACAAAAAAAAACAAACAAAACATGGCAAAATTAAATATAAAAGATACAAAAATAATATGAATTAAAATATATATTAATATATCAGAGAACTTAAGGAACGACATAATTGAAATATTCGTCAAGAGAGTAGTATGCTTTAGCGACTAGCAATTTTTTTACAGCCTTCTTGAACCTAATTACACATTTTATAGTCCTAATTTCAAGAGGAAGATGATTAAATATTTTTTCCCCATATAAATAAAAGACTTTTTCACCTGCTCAGTGTGTGGAATAGGCAGCCGGAAGGTATAGGCAAAGAGTAGAAAGTTTAAGAGAGGACAGCCGGCGAATTTCCTTTGATGTTTCAATACCTTCTTCATTGACCTCGTCCCTTTAAATTGGTAGTAAAGCGACGTTGTCGCTTACAATTTTAGTTTGGTGTTAGCGATGTTGCCATTTTCTTTACTGCTTTTTATTATTAGTAGACAGGACCGGCTTAATCCAATTTTCTATTTTAATGAGAAGATAAATAGTTTTTTTTACAATTACGCATTTAATCAAATTTGGCCTCTTAACTATGGTTTAGATAATATATAATTTTTTTACCTTACCTTCATTATGTTATATAGGTAAGGTAAAAACATTTAGAATTATGGTTAGTTTCTACTGCATTCTGACGTAAATGAAATGATATAAATTATGGCTGCGAGCCAATAAAATAAAGGCTCGATTATAAAAGCAAACAAACATTTGGCGATTGGCCTTGTCGGTTATGGTCTGACTACGTTACAAATAAAACTTCAATAACTGTGAACACGAATTAATTTTTTGTCATTTTTTGTGTTTTCTGTGTCGCGTTTTAATAAGATAAATTTGATATAAAGTGCATCTCTAAAAAATTATTACATTAGTAAGTAAATCAGGTGCAGAAATTGCAGGGTACCCCTTGTCTTATGTGATCAAATTATTATACTTCCTTTTTTTATAATTTTTTCTTAATAATAAGTAACCGGTTACATTAGTAAGAAATGGTCTTCAAACAACGTGTAGCACTGTTTAACACAAATAACACCTAACATACATTATTACACAAATAATATACAACCAATGATGCAAAAGAACCCTTAAAACCTCGCTTAAAACTAATAAAAACAACATTCATATTTCTAATTTTTATTATTTTCGTTATAAAATGATGAATAAAAATATTAATACTGATATAAATAAATAAAATTGGCAAACAGTTTTCACTAATAATTACAAGAAGAAAAGTTTAAAAACCATAGTATATTAATATTGCAAAGATACAAGTACATATTTATATTGCTATATAAATTTGTAAATTCTGAGATACAAATAACATACAAAATGGATATAAATGTATTCAAAAAATTACAGATTAAGTAAAATATTAATGTTTCGATTTTTTCTTGGAGTAGTTTTAAACGAAGAAATAATTTTTTTTATACTGTGTTAAAATATCACAGTTTTTATTATTATCGAAGAGCAAAAAATAATTTCCTACTCTTTATTGTACTGCATTTTTCAATTTATAATAGTTTAAGTCAAAGGTTTAACAAGGTGGAAAAAAATTGTCTTTTAATCTCTCTTATAAAATAAAGTTACTTTGGGTTAATAATACAGATAATATGGTCTGTATGCTTTCACATTAGGGATCTACAAGCCCATGGTCATATCACTTGGACCGGTGATTATTTCATTCTAGAAAACGTTGGTAAAATAATCACAAAAGAACAATCTATTAAATCCAACTACTATTATTGTAATTTGAGACATTTTGGTAAAAAGTTGCTATTCAATAGATTGTTCTTTTGTGGTTACCAATGTTCTTTAAAATAAAATCACGACTGAGCCAAATATGATATGACTGTGGGCTCGTAGTTTAGAGATATTTTATGTAAATCTATAAAAAAAAATGATAAATGCAACTTTATACTAAACTTGTTACACTATGTAATAATTAAAAACTCTCCCAAAAAACTATCATAATGTTTAGAAATTTATGTTTATGCAATACCTAAGAAATTGTATTAAACCCTTCAATCATTTAAAAATTGGATTTTCAACTTTGTTTATACGAATTTCAGATCGCTTCTGTTTATGAGGTTAATACTATAAAGTTGGGTAAAGTTGCACTACTTAAATAAAATGTATTTTAAGCTCGATTTTAAGTATACTAGTAGACTGCAAACTTACCTAATTTCATCTATAGGCACTCTAAAAAAATGCAGCCTTTCTTTGGAATTGTAATAAGTGTTTTTACAGTTCTTGTAATTGCAATTAATTCCACTTCTAATATTTTTCATTTTAAGAAAAATGTGAAACTTCGAATTATTAATTAATTACTACACCGCCACACAACAGAAATATTGTTAACCACAAAAGCAAATTTCCACTCAATAATACTCAACATTAAACCAAAAATTACTACTCTTTGGTTAAACCAAGAATAGCAATTTTGACTTTGACATTAAACAAAACAATAAAACAAACGGGCAAATGTGCTAAATACTGACCACACGACACGTGCTCGATCGTAACAGTCAGAAATCGACAACTGTGGCCAACCGTCTCCGAGAATGCCCGATTGTCCCTTTAACGCGGAGGTTGTTTCATCTCTTTTCAATTTTATTCGCTTTGTCTTACTGGCAGATCTTTTCATTTTTAATCTTTGGTA